>NNCB01000117.1:0-26809 GCA_002317545.1 Scenedesmus quadricauda | reverse complement strand
GCGGACAGAAGCGCGCGGGGCGCGGCGCGGCAGGCGGCGTGCTCTAGCAGCAGCGCATACGCCTCGTCAGCGTCGTCGCCGGCCTGCGCGCCGCCTCCCGCGACGGACCGCGCGGCGGCGGTCACCCTGGCAATACGGCAGCGGGCAAAGGGATCAGGCGTCGCAGGAGTGGAATCCGAACTAGGACGGCTGTTGACATTGCCATGAGCAGACGAACGACGCTAGCATGGATGCAATCAAGTTGCTGATGGACAGGAAGGCATCTGTTGCTAGAGTCGGCCAACTGGATGCATGCGCGAGCAACCCGCCGGCAGCAACGGAGATGTCATCAATCGCCCGCGGCAAGCCGCACTCAGTTGCCTGCGATTCTTCAGCTGCAGCACCCTGTTGCTGATCCAGCCCAAGACAACACGACAAAGCATCGCTATACCTCACCTGCAGCAGCCAAGGAAGGCCACCAGCGCCTCAAGCGCCCTGTCATTCATCGGCAGGGGCCGGTTCGGGTCCGTCAGCACCTGACAGCCCGGAGTGCTTCGACACGGCAACCGCCAGCAGCGCCTGCAGGTCCGGCCGCGGCACGATGACGAAACAGGGCTTGGGATGATTTTGGGACACCGGCGTGTTCGCAAGGCAGCGTGTAGGTCACAACATGCAGGAACAGGCAAAGAGAGTATGAAATGTACAGGATGCTGAGAATGGAAGCCGCAATAACAAGGGTGGTGAGCCCCCTGACCTTCGGGGCTGGGTACAGCGCGGCCAGCAAATGCCCTGCGCCGCCGCCGCCGCCGGCCCCGCCCGCGCCGTCGCCGAGCGCCTGCGGCCCGTACCCGCCGCCGCCGGGCGCGAGGGCGATGCCGCGGAGGCCTGCATCCCGAATCAGGCTTGGGGTCGCCCGCGGCGAGGCAGCACGCGTAGCGCGAGGGGGCGTGGCTTGGGGGGAACAAGCGCGTCGAACCACTGCGGGCTCTTTGAGGGGTGATGAGGGTCAACCCCGATTTCAGGGTCAGGCTTTCGGTTCCGCTGCACCACCAGTCCTGCGCGGGGGGCATCGCCAGCACGACCCAGCTCATCACCGCCATGAAAATCAGCGGCCACATCACCACGACACCCTGCTGCGCGGGCATAGCCGTACACCTCGGTCAGCACGTCGCCGATGACATAGCTGACCGGAAAAAACAGGATGCCGGCGCCAAAGGTCAACGTGCCTGTACGGTCGAAAGCCTGACCGCCGCCTGATGCTGTCGAAACAGCCAGCAGCGCTCCTGCAGCGCCTGCCTCACCGGGCGTCATGACCCGCCGCTGATGCGGAGCCCCGCTATGTCCGAAGTCCAGTCCTTCGTATCCGATCGCCGCGGCGCCTTCGGGCGGCAGCTGGTGGCGCACCGCAAGCGCGACGGCCGTTCGCAGGGCGGAGCGCTGCCGCGGCTCGACGCCAGGGGCCATAGAAGCGGCGCGCGACACCCACATCCCCCTACAGCAGCCCGGGGGGGGGGGGAGTGGAGGTTTGAGTTGGCGTCGCCAGCAAGTCAAGAAATGCAACCAGGCATCCGTGATTGCGGCAGAAGTTCTGGAGTCCAGCAGGCCGTCGAGCAGCACCTCCGAACATCAGCAGGCGCCGGATGCGAAGCCAACGCACAAGCAGGAAATCATCCGCAGCGTCGGCAATTACGACGCCGGCAAATGTATCCTGCCCGCCGATTTCAAATGGCAGAACGGTTGAAGGCCACGCACATCAGGCCATCTTATCCTCCATCTGGATGATGCGGCGACCACGGCCGCCTCGATAACTTGCCTCGCGGTCCGGTTGAGTCGGGCAGTGGGGCAGGGCATCGAGGGGGTTTAGGATGAAACGACTATTATCGGCATTGGCCGTCCTGGCGCTGCTGGTGCAGCCCAATCTTGTTGCTGCCAGGGCGAAAGACCCGGTCAAGATATCCGGTCCCGCCAACGCCAAGGGCGTAACCACCCCTTCAACGTCGGCTTCATCTTTGAATCGACCGATCAGACCCCTCCTCCTGTCCCGCCTCCGATCGCCGCGCCCCCGCCCCCGGTGGCGGGCAGCAGGCGCTCCAGCAGCGAGGGCGCCATGGCCTTGAGCTGGTGCTGGGGGGAGTGCTTGATCACCCAGACGCACCACTCCATGCCCAGCGCGCGCAGGCGGCCCGTGGCGCCGCCAGACGGCGCTCCCAGCGGCACCTGCCCACCGCCGGAGCAGGGGCGCCTGGGCGGTGAGGCAGCGGAAGTGGTTGGGGTTCGGGTCGCCAATGTCGAATTGGAAAGGTTGTGTATTACAAGCGCTTGGAGGGTGGCTAGAAGCGCACGTGCCGAGGACCCCACACATTTGCCAGGACAGGGCACTTGCCTTCGACGCTCGACGATAGGTGCTTCCAGCGCCCTGTGCGCTGGGCGAACCTGACAGCGCGCTCACCCGGGCGATACGGCGACGCATCCTCAAGCCGTCGACGGTGAAGCTGATGGCGACCGACCAGCTCGACCCCGCGATCACCGCGCGGGCGTGGCTGCCCGGCAAGGGGGCGGTTGGTTTCGGTTTCGATTTCGCGGTGCGCAAATCGCCGCCGCAGACGGCGGAGGAAAATCCCGGGGCGACGGGCGAGTTTTTCTGGGATGGCATGGCCTCGACGCTGTTCTGGGTCGACTCCTTGACGCAATCCAATCCAATCGCGCAGCTGCCAGGCAGATACCGTAGACCCGCACCTGCATGATGCGCGCTGCCAGAGCTGAGCCGACCGGCGTTCGGCCTTGCCACCGAAGGGGACAGAGCGATGGGCAAGTACGTGCCAGCTTCCGGCGCAACCCGACATTCCGCACCACGGCCACCATCCAACCGCGCCCGCTTGCACGCCCCCGCGCATCCGCTAAAGACGGCCGATGGATCAAATCGTCATTCGCGGGCGCAGCCAGCTCAAGGGCCCCCCTTTTGCGACCCCACGGAACCCATCAATCGCCAAAGGGTTGCAACACCTGTACGGACGGCAGGTCGCGCACCTCCACGCCGCCGCCGCCGCCCCCCAGCACCAGGGCCATGAGGCGCCCCACCAGCCCAGCGTCCTCCAGGTCACGCTGGTCTTCGGGCTCTCCACGCCGCACAGGCGCCGCGCCAGCGCCTCGCCGCGCGGGCGCGATGGAATGCCGGGCGGGTCGGCCTGTGAGCGAACACGGATCGTCGAGGGCGGCAAACTCGCGGAGCTTTGCGGCTGCGCGTCCATGTTGGAATGGCAGCGAGCGTCCTGCCCTGGCAAGCACGGCAGCCGCTTGCCGGCACACTGCGAAGCGAACTGGCACCCTGTGCAAGGAATCCAAGTCTTCGCTGGCCCCAAACCCATTCAGCTGCCTGCCGTACCATGACAAGCGGCAGCTCACCTTGACATAGGCCCAGAAAGGTCGCAGGCCGCCACCAACATGGGATGAGAACCTCCGCATCTGCAGCAGGCGCCGCCGCCATCATGCGCAGGCGCGACTGTCTCCGACCCGCTGGCCCCAGGCACCGCCCCGCCTGCCTCGCCCATTTCGGCGACCCCGCCGCCCGCCTCGGCCGCGGCACCGCCTGCCAGCTCTGCCGATGCCACCGTTGACGGCCAGCCCGCGCCACTGGACAGGACGGGGCTGCCAGCGGTGGCGCCAGCAATCAGCTGCAGCGCCCCCAGCTTGCGTCGGACGAGCTCCCATTGATCTGGGACCCCTTTTTCCTCAAACGCTGCCATGTCAGCAGCCGACAGGCCGGCGGGCGGCAGGGCCGCGACAGCTGGCGCGGCCGCGGCCAACCCGCTTGCGGCTGCCAAGCCCTGAACGGTTGTTGGTGCAGGGCCGGCTTTTGATTGAATTTGATTTGGGTGGGAATCAACGCTAGAAGGCTTAAGTACAGATAAGAAACACCAGCAGCAGGGATGCAGTGACGCAACCGAGCAGATAAGACAGGATCAGCCGGAACAGCAGCAGCAGCAGCAGCAGCAGCAGCAACAGCAGCAGCAGCAGCAGCAGCAACAGCAGCAGGAATAGCAGCTGCACGTACGCGGCACCTGCCGCTGCACCAGCAATGATAACTCGACTGCACATCTGCGGACTCCTGAGCGCACCTGCTGCGCAGCCGCCAGCGGTGACAGCACCTTCTCACCTGAAGGCCTTTGGTACAGCAACAGCTTAGCACATGATCCAACAGGACCGCCCTGTCAGCGCCCGACGCCGGCAGCAGCTGCAGGGTGGCTGGGCCGCCCGCGACGCCCGACGCGGCAGCTGTGACGGATGCCGCAGACCTGTTCCCGCGGGGCCGAGGGCGGTCAAGGCGACCGTTGCGCACGCAGCGCAATGGCTGCGTGCTGCGGCGCACGGCTGCTGATGCCGTCCAGCAGGAGCGGCAGCTGCAGGGGCCCGTGGTTGTCGTGTTGGGGCACAGTGACGTAGACGGCAGTGCTCGATTGCCACAAACGGCGCTGCTGTCTGAATTTCGCTTGAGCACATGAAGATTGCCGCCTGCCACCCTGGTCGGACTCATAGGAAGCTTCCTAATGACAGCTGCAGCGCCCTTGATCAGATGTAGGGTGTCACTTGCGCCTTCGTGTGTAGTGCGGGCCACCTTTGTTCGATTTCGCCTGCCCTGGCACGCCGCTGCGCATCTGGGGCCGGGACGATTAGCCTCACAGTAGAATGTCCTGCTCCACCAAGCACACTGCTCCGCCCATCACTCACCGCCTTAGTCAGCTCGCCCGCCGGCGCGCGGTCCACCGCCATCTCCGTGTACACGAGCCCAAAGCTGCGGACCATGGGGTTGAGCGAGCCAGTTGCCAGGCGGGCGAGCGCCAGCAGGGGCAGCCCATGGTCGGGCGGCCTTGAGGCGCTTGTTGACATGGCCCAACAGCTCCAGCACCTTGTGGGAGGTTGCAGCACGCGTACCGGGTGGTATGAGGCTGCAATTACAGACAAAAGGCCAGACAGTAACTCAGCACAAAATTGTAGATACAAGCTTCTCATCCTGGCGACGATTGGTGTCCCCGCTACTCTGGCCAGCACCCTGATTGCCAACACGCGGTAATGCACCTCTTGCAGGCCCACGGCTCTGCGGGGTCTTGATCGCACCTTGGCCCTCACTAGCGCACTCTGGGTCGAGAGCTTCTCGATCACGAGCGGCAGAAGCTTTTGCAGCGTCTCATGCGGGGATACGCGGTGATCCGTGTGAGGCATGATCTGAGCGCGTCAGGTCATCCATGTATCCAAACGTATTTGACGCACTGTTTCCAGTTGATCGTCCTCACTGACATCCAAGCGCGTCAAAATCCGATCCAAAGCTGCTACTTCGTCGAGTCGCCAATCGGCGCACCCGTTTACGTATTTTGAAAACAAACTCGACCACCGCTCGGTAGCGCTGGCCGCCGGGCATGACGCCGTATGCGTATTTGTGAATGACGTCCTGGATGAGGAAACTCTTCGTAAAACAGTAGCCAGGGGGGCTGCTGCGGGCAGGACCCAATGTCACTGGGCCCTACCGTGCTTGTGCAGCGCTAAGGCGAACGACGCCTTGTGCGTATATGACTGGCCCTAATCAAGCAGGCGACTGAAAAATCAGGTGGACACTGATCCAGCGGTATAGTGCAGTACATACGGTACTGGAATATTGAGCTACACGCCAGATTGCAAGAAAGTCGATTTAACGAGTGACTGTCCTGCTGGTGTCCATGAAGGCAGACCTCATGCATGCAGAAGTCGCCGTTTCTGACTGCAATACGAACGCTGGCCGGAGATGCCTATGTAGGTTTGAAATTGTATGATTCAGCTTTGAATCAGTTTAATAACGGGCTTAAACTACCTGGAAAATACCTCCCTGAGAATTTGTCGGCAGGCCATCCCAATGTTGTACAGCAAAGATAGCATGAATCCGGGAGGAATGCACATACATGCGCTGATGGACATCGACCTGAGCTTGGTGGTCAGGTTACATCCCGTTTACAAAAATTAAATCGCTTCCATACAAAAGTGAATCGTGACTTATGGTGTTTTAATCTAAAATCCCCAGGCGTGGGGCAGATGCGCTTTGCTTGGTTATGATGCCGTGGAAGCTGCTAAGAACTTGCGGACCCCGACTTGCCGACAAAAACGATTATGCTGTATAAAAAGAAGTTTTGATTTCAGATAAAGCAGGCAGGCGTCTTACAGCAACTTGCATCCAGAAGCAGCTTTTGCATCCTAGCTTGCGAGCATCGCATGCATCACGTGCGTACAATCACAGTGCAGAATGCACACCGGCGCGCAAGCAACACATCGGCGAAGATGTGCGGCTGCACGGGTGCTTGTATGAAGGTGGCACGATGCAATGATGTGCAACGCCGTGTTCACATGCAGCCAGGGTGTTCCCAACAAGCAATCATTATGAAATGACAGGCGGCTGGCGTGCATCAACTCAGGTTGCGGGCCCCTCTTCCGGCGCTCTGCACCCCTGGCAACACTGTGCCCACTGCACCCATCCAGGAGGAGCGCTGTCGGCGTGCTCATGGCTGGTGCTCGGGCTGTCGTCGGCGAGCTTCTATGTGCCGTACAAGCGCATCCGCGCTTGGTCGTGGGAGATTTTCTGGATCACCGGCGGGATCTTTTCGTGGCTCCTCGCCCCGTGGCTCTTCGCCTCGATCCAGACGCATGACCTGATCAGCGTGCTGAGCCGCACGCCGGGTGATATCTGGTTCTGGTGCTGGTTCTGGGGCGCGATGTGGGGGCTTGGCGGGCTGACCTTCGGGCTCAGGCGCAGCGTCGGGGTGGAGGGCTGGGACAGCGACGACGTGCAGGACCTGGTCGATCATATGCGGCAGATGGAGAGGTCGGGGGGTCATCGACATGATCGACGCCTTCTTCGACGGCGTGATGGTCAACGATCCTGACGAAGCGGTGCGCGCCTATCGGCTCGGGTTGCTGTCGCGATTTACCGGCGCGGTGCATGGCGTCGCCGATTTTTCGAAGATCGAGGGCTGACCCACGGCCCCCTTTGAACGAACGAAGCAAAACTGAATCGACCAACTGCGATTGCATACCTATCCAGCCAGACCTCCTCCCCGGGGCAGCAGGAGCTACACATGACGAAGATGGTGCATTTGTTGGCAATACGTTTTTTCAGACCCGCCAAAACAGGCGATGGCTGAGCGCACCCGTGGCTGTGGCGTTGGCGGATAAGCTGGATACGCTTTCCGCATTCTTCGCCATCAACGAAAAGCCGACAGGATCTCGAGACCCCTTTGCTCTTCGACCGTGTACGGGTTCAGTGTAATTCAGGGTGAGAGTTGTGGGTTGATTTGTGTTCTCGGCAAGGCTATTTCTTCATTTGTGGGTCGTTTTGGGCCATCAGTGTTTTCGCTTGTTTTCTCGCGAAGCTGCACCTGGCCTTTGCGTGTTTGGTCAGAGCGACATGGCCATATAAAAACGAAGCGTTCAGCTTGACGTTTAACGCATCGCTGGCTCTGGCGCTGCCGTGCACATGGCCAGAACTGTTCAGAGAAAGTAGCTGAGCTGTAGAAGTCGGGCTGTTTCATGGATGACCACCCGGCAGACGGCACAATCGGATCGCACAGCATACCGCAGACTGTGCACAGCCTCGGACGTATTGCAAGGAATACAAAGCATGTATGACTTTGTCATGCACCAACGTGTCCAAGCCAGCCGGGTCAGTGAGTCCAAGCCGTGCTGCGGGTAGGACGCTGGCTGCACCATCGCGCCGCTCGAACAAGCGCTCTATGATGAAGCCCAAGCAGCGCTCTCCATCTTTTCGCCCCCCCAGCGTCCTGCCGCCTTCCTGCGTCAGCGGCGCGACACGCCAAGCCGCCCCCCCCCCCTGCGAAAGCCGCTAAGACGAAAGTAGCATAGGGAACAAAATCGCCCTGCCAAGCCAATCGATTGCATGGCTCGTTTGCGGGGCAGGCTGCAAAATGGGAACACTTGTGCCAATTCATCGTTGGCGCAAGCATGGACGAAGGCCATGACTAGCCCGGCTGCTCAAGACTTGATCGCCAATTCTGGCAGGGCGCAGGGCCCGTTGGATGGAAGCGTGCATTTATTGCCAGCTGGTATAAAACTCCCAGGGCAAAGGCAATACCGTGCATTGATACCCAGCAGCAATTGGCATCCCTCCAGCCCTTATGTGCCGCGCCGGAAGGATTAAGCCGGTAGATCATCGCTAAGGTCCAGTGCTCCTCTCTGTGCCACTGGGAGTTCCAATTGACCGACCCAGGTTACTACAGCCAGCGGCCACCCGATGCGGCGGCACAAAAAAATTCTTTCAAGGCGAACGATTTATTACCTGCCGTTATCTTAACGGCTGCATTTCTTTTTCTGCTTGGGGTACCTCCTGTAAGCAACGAAAACAAACATCCTCTTTACAGCAGTAGCGGGAAAATCGCGCTGATGCCTTCTTTTTGGAATACCGGAAACTCATCATCCATTACGCCTGCTAATTCCCCTTTTCCCTATTGACCGCACCCGTTCGATGGGAAAATAATCTTGGGTCGCCTTTGCAGGAACCTCTCCAACATTTGTACCGCCAGTAATATGGCTGAGCGCTACCAGTTCTGCCCCAGCGACCGCACTCTTGTGCTTCGGCGGCTGCGCGGGCCATTTCTCTTCAGCATGCCAATGTATTACAGGTGGGTCCTGGTGCTGCGCCCTGCTAGTATTTCAAGATGCGTTTATTCAAGCGTTGGCATGGCTGAAATGCCTGGTGATAGGCGGCATCTTTGAACCTCTGAAACGCGCCGTGTTCCAGATATTGAAGGACAGGGTGCTGTATGATCCATGTCGTGGGGCCGGAGCTGTAGTCTGCAATAAATGCAGTTTGATGTTCACACTTTTCCAGAGCGCACCTTGGCAGATTGCCGAGCGACAGCTTGTACAGCTCCGCTGACACCGCGTCAGTAGGGACCAGCCGGCCCAAACGACTGAGCACTAAGATTGCGTTGCTGTGATATGCAGCATAACTCGTTTCTGGTGTCATTCGACAGTAAATGGTTTGTCAAATAGCTGAGACAGGCGGAGGGTGCTGCTGCACCGCAATATCCACGCAGGAGCCGCCCGATGTCCGCTGTCCTCAAGGAAATCCTGTGCACTGCGGGTTCCTCAGCGCGCGCGATCGGAAACTGGACGCCCTGATTTTCACCGATCGCACGACCAAACACGTTCCGGTCGCGCGCATAGGCTGTCGCCCGGTCGATGAAGAAGCGACCGTCGCCGATACATTCGGCGGCAATCAGGATGCGCTCGGCGTTCATCCCCGACAGGATGTATCGAAAGCCCTTGCCCTCCTCGCCGATCAGGTTGGCGGCCCTGCTGGTGGTGGTAGACGCGCAAACCCAAACAAGGTGACCGCCGACTGTCTGCCGCGGCGTTAGCGCATACGTGCAGGCGATGCGAACCCTCCGGCAAGCGCCGGTGTCAGCCGCCTTCCCCCGCCGGAACGATCCCCAGCGCATCCGGCTGGTTGCCTGTGTCCCAATAGTCGACCACTTTCCACGTGGCCGAATCCACCACCGCGATCCTGTTCGCACCACTGATCGCGCCGTAACGCAGCCGAAAACCGCATCAATGTCGCGGTGCAGGACTATAATGGCGCGGTTCAGGATTATAACACGACGATCCGCACCTTCCCCGACATCATCGGCGCCAAGATCGTTCATGGCGCCCAGCCGATGACGCCCTATCGTGCGGTGACGCCGAACGCGAACCAGGCGCCCCCGGTCAAGTTTTGATCGATCAATTGCGCCTGACCGCCGTCATTCGTCCGCTGGCAATGGCAGTCGGCGTTAAGGGGCCTGAGACCTGGGTTTGCGGTAATGCAGCTGCGTATTGACTGATTTTGGTAGGACTTTGAATAGCATATGATAGGAGTTTTATCATTGTTTGCTATGCTACAGTCCACACTGCGTTGCTGTGAGTGATTTCTTCTATTGTTCTGCATGTTTCAGCACCTTGCAAGCAACGGTAAGAAAAAGCAGCGATGTATCTTGAGCGTATGCAATATGTGTGCAACTGTGGCATGTTCGAAACTGCAGGAGTGAGCGCACCATAGGCGATGCAGTGCTGGGACAAACGTAAGCGAAGGCCTTTACCGCGCAGTGCGAACACATAAGTGATAATGGAAGGTGTGCAGCACCACGAATAAGCACTTTTTCGATGGCAGAAGCTCTGTTTTTAACAAGCACGCGTCCTGCCGAAAATGCCCCAATACTTTGTAATAATGCAGTTCCGACTGGCTCGATTGAATTCGATATGCCCTGGTAGATATGTAAAGATAAAACAACCCATATTGCATAGAATATAATCAAGTAATCAAATAGTGATCATGTTTTTATATTGCCAGAACTCATACCACTGGAGAATAATGGCGGTGATGTAAAAATGTCAATTACCTTTGTTACTACCATACTTAACTAGTGCACCCTCCACCAAGCAGAATCGTAGCAGCATGTGCGCACGCGGCTCGCTCTAGCACATGCACGCAGCCGCAACCAACAACTGTACAAGTACCCCCATGACAGGCATGCACCTTGTCTCCAGCAGTCTGCTGACTACGTTGCTGCAGCGCTTCATCTACGCCAACCAGGCCTTGCTGAGCATGTGGGGCATGGAATGGGCCGATGCCGTTCACAAGCCCAAGGCGCTGTCAGTGGCACACACCCACTCTGGCCACTGGTGTACAGTATGGTATGCTCTCTCAAATTGCTTTGTGTGAAGCATTCATACCTGCCTGGCAGCACAGATCAACTGAACCCCCATTACACAAACACAACACACAACACACAACATCTGTGCGTGCAATACGCCGCATCAGCGACCGACGCAAGCACACCATACGACAACGTGCACATACACGCTGCGACAAGCCCACGAGCGTGCATAATGCATGCAGCAAACCAAAGCACATTGAAACCTGCAATACGCCACATCGGCGGCTGACGCAACCACTCCTCACATCGACGTGCGGATACACGCTGCGCGACAGGTCAGAAAATCAAGCGAACCCGTGACCGGAATCAGGCTGCCAATGAATTCGGTTCCTGAGTTCACGCCCGTGCCACCTACCCGCGTGTAGGAAGTCGAAATGTATCTGTCTGAGACCGTGAGCCACATGGTCGGCACCGCCGTCAAAGGGGCTGCTGCAGGCATCACGGGGCGGGCACGCTAAAGGCATCATCCGCCAAGCTTCCACACCAGCTGCTGCAAACGTGACAGCTCGCCGCCGTTCACCCAGCCCTTGCAGCAGCCTGAGCAGGTCCAGCGCCACACCAGCGCGACGCGCTTTTCAGCCGCCGCGCCCGCCGCATGACTCGCGAGGGCGTTGCCGGGTGACCGATCTGTCAAAAGCTATCGCTGTCGCGCTGCAGCACGCCAAAGCAACAAAGCAATGCGCCAAGGCCAATGCGTCGCGCGGCGCGGCCCGCAGGTCCGCATCGGCAGGCAGCCACGGCGCCCCAACGCCTCAGCGCATCTCACAAGCGGCCACAGCGGATCGCAGCTCCAGAGCGCTGGTGCAAGGCCCGCACCTGCTGCACGACGAACGCCGACGGTGGCCGAGGCCATCCGTGGCTAGCAGGTTGGCACCAGGCCACGCCGATGCAACCGTCTCGCCGTTGAGAACGGTACTTCGCGATCCTCTCGATCATGCACGACAGCAGCGGTGGAAGTTCGCGCCTACCCGCAGCGCGCGCGATTCGAAATCCTCCGGGAGCAGCGCCCCACGAACGTTGCAGACACAATGAATGGGTCGCCGCGCCTCTCGGCGCTCATCACCTGCAACCCAATGCGCTAATCGATCGTTGACATTTAACAGCACTATCATAGCGCCATGCAGCACCCGGGCTTTTTTGCTGCGAGTACAGGCAGAGCCTACCGAAAAGGCGATGGCATTCATTAACTGCACACCACCTCAAGCCTGCACCCCAAACCACACACACCGATCAACAGCAAGACACACAAATGCACTCAAGGTTGCAGCACAAACACCTGCGTGCAACTCATCACCTGCTTGGCGCCGAAACCCAAGCAGGCGTTCCCTTGGCGCGCGCTGCTGCAGCTGCGGCAGTCCTCAATGTCGTGGCGGCCAACCGCAGCACCGGCGCCGGCGGCATCTGGGCAGCTGCCCGCTGCGACGTGCTGCCGCACCGGTCGTTGAAGCGCAGCAGGCGGCAGAACGGCTTGTCCAGCGCGATCTTCTCCACCACCGGATAGGTCGCGCCATCCACCTCGACCGCGTGGATGTCGAACGCGGGCTTCTCGTAGTCCTTGCCGATGCGGTAGGCCAGCTCGTGCACGCGCGCTCGGCGCCAGAGCTGCCGACACCGCTGCCGAGTTCAACGCCGTCTCGCCGCAGCCTTGCGTGCCCCAACACCACCCTGCGAAGGCACCCCAGCCCCACGCTTGCGCCAGGCTCGCGGCCCCACCACCACTCATCTGCGATGAGCGGTCGCCCCTCCCCATGGCTGCGCCACAGGGAGCCCATCACCGCCTGCACCTTGTTGGCTGCTCCGCACTGCACAGCAGGCGGTGGCCCCTTCACGTGACGACAGTGTGCAGCCGTTCGCCCCTGGACGCGGCGCAACGCAGCGCCTCATCATTCATGCCAGGCGCCGCAGCGCCACCACCTACGAAAGGACACCGAGCACAACGCAGCATGATTCGAAATAGCTGCGATACGGTCAGCGAAAGATCCAGAAAAACCATTTTGGCCCGTACGTTACGCTCTACGTGGTAATAGGCCTCATTGACCTGCTCGCAACCATCCTGCCTCACTCAGGGTCATCACTGTTGCAATGGCCGCCATCAGCGCTGCCACCACCGCTGCTGTCACTGACTGCGACTGCTGCTGCTGCTGCTGCTGCTGCTGCTGATCACAACCACGGCAACCCCCGATGCAGGCGCAGCAGCAGGGTACGCCGCCACCCAGGCGATTCGCACGATGGCAGAAATGGCGAACGCGTGCCCAAGCCAGGGCACACGCTGAAGTCGTGCCGCGCCCCCGGCCTGCATGCGTGCGCGGGCCATGCCCACGTGCCAGGGAATCCGACAGGCATCCGAGTGCACACGGCTTATCGATAGTACCCAGCACGCACACCCCTCTCCGCACCATTGCCACGACCTCTGCCATGCAGCCCAGTGGCCGCATGCCCGGATCAACAGGCAATCAATAGCAAGCAGAGTGACCCGCCCACAAACCATTAATCCTGCGGGAAGCGCCATGGAAGCTGAGGCATTGCGCACCCACAGGCATGCGGCTTCGCGTGCGCGTACTGCTTCTGGCAGCGCCGCGACAGGCTCAACGAAGGCGCGGCCGCGGCACCGCTGGAACCGCACCCGCTCGTGGCTGGACGTTTGCCGCCACAGTGGCAGCCACAGGACCTGACTCACCAGGTCCGGTGCTCAAGGCCGCGCGCGATGCCACCACCTGGTGTTCAGCTACTCCGACGCCACGCGCCATCTCCAGCAAGCCAGCCGGTGCCCCAAGCGCCAACATCCTTGGAGCAGCTGGCCCAGCAACCAAGCCGCCACCACCAATACTGGCCAGGCCGTCAGTGAGCTGTCCGATGGCCAGCACTCCTTGGCTGAGCCCTGATGTCCGCCGCCAATACCAACTCCGCGCTATCATGCGCTGTGGCGCACGAGAAGCGCAGGCGCAACCAGCTGCGCCGGCTCCCCAGATGCACGCGCTGCGCACCAACCAGGATTCCCGCCCCCGCGGCATCGCCGCTGCGGTGTGGTGCTCTCGCGTAGCGCCACCCGCCGCCAGGGCCTGCCTCCTAGCCACACCTGCGTTCATGATGCCAGTGTGCCCTCTGCCTTACTGACACGCCCAGATGTGCGTCGGCCACAACAGCTGCCCAGGGCGGGGCGCAATGTCACGCCCACGCCCATGCATGCCCGCGGGCCGCCTCAAACTACACCTCCACATCACAGCCGAACGGTCCGGATCTCCACACAGGCGGCGCCCCCGCCTCCGCATTCTGTTTATCGAATGGGTCAAGGGTTTCGATAAAGCAAGACGTCCCCGATCAGCTGTCGTGCGATATCATGAACATACGTACACCGGAATCTCCATCTCCTGGAAATTTAGTACTTGGATTCAAAAGCAATTGTCCGATGAATGTGGAACATCTGTACCTTGCGATCGTAGCCTTGCCGGCCGTGTACTATAGCTTCAAGACCTTCATAGCGCTGGCATAATATAATATCAGACCCTAGTGTTTTTTACTCTATGAAAGGCGAGGTGATCAAAACCCAGCGCTATCCAGTACTGAACCAACGCGAGACGGTCGATGTAAGTACCCTACCGCCCGGAATGTACATTGTCCGGATCAAAGCCACGGGGCTGGACATCACCAAGCGCATCATGCTCAACTAGCCATAATACGATCTTTCCAAGCTGCCTGCCTCCCCTAGCTGCCAGAGTAGGGCCGACGCACAGCCATGGGGCAGGCTCAGTCAGACGCTCGGCTTAGTCGTGAGGAGGAATCAAAAATGATGATAGCGATCAGCGCTGGCAGCACCGAGGATGCACGCGCCCTGCTGGAGGTGCGGCGAGCGCCATACGCAGCATGATGGTGCAGATGCAGCACTTCACCGCTGCCCCGATCGTGTCCCTGCAGTGCTGCTCGGGAGTGATCGCCGCGCTGCCCTTGCCCGCCATGCGTGCAGGCCAGCTGCTGGCAAGCGCCGAAGTGAGCCGGTGCGCTATTCGACCAGCAGCGCACCGGCCTATCAGTTTGACTGCCCCCGTCGCCACGGCCGCCTCCACTCGCAGGCCAATCCCAGCCTAATTTCGTCCACTCAAAGGCGGCCGAATGCCGGGCAGCTGTCGCACAGGTGGCGTCGCCGCAGCTCTACCCGCGCGGCGGCTGGTCGTGCAGGCGTGCGGAGGAGCCTGCTGCGGAGCTTGCTCCTTTTTCCCGCACGAGAAGGATGCAGACGCCCGCCACTAAGTTCACGCTAATAGCGGCGCCCAATCATCGTGGCGACCTCGACTCGCGTCGTGGATTCAGGCATGAAAGCAGGTGGTGAATGGTCGCAGCGGCGGTGTCTGCGGTTCGTCCCACCAGAAAAAGCTACGACAAGATGCTCGCGGGCGCTTCATGGGTCGCCGAATATGGCGATCCCGATGTGCCCGGCGACTGGGCGTTCCTGTCGAAATATTCGCCCTATCAAAACATCCGCAAGGGCGTGAACATCAGCCTGCCGCGCATCCTGCTGTCTTGGTGAACGATTGATCCGGCCACCCCGGCCCACGGCAGCTGCACCTTCGGCGTGTGCTGGGCACGCTGTTCGGCGTGGCCACGTCGCTGGGTTTTGGCGTGATGCAGGTCAACGCGGGGCTGAACTACCTGTCAATCGACGTACCCGTCGGCATCGGCGTGCAATGCCGCGATCGCCTCCCAGATCGCGATTCCGATGGGTCGCATCATTGCGTGGTCGCTCGACCGCGAAGGTGCGCTGGGGCTGTGGTTGCTGTTGCTCGAGCAGCTGTTGGTATGGTCATTGACGTGTTTCAGCGGAGTGGCATATGTGGCTGCCATCCCATTTTATAGGCTGGGGCAAGTATGCCGCCGCTTTACAAGACGAAGGCTGCCATGCGCATGCTGTCCGATTCTCATGAACCAACACGCTTCCACCTTGCGCAATCATACCCACTCTACCCGTCCTCTCATCGCCGGCCGTTCTAGGTAAGACTGCCGTAATCGCGGCGTCCGCGGGGCGCACTGCGCGTTTCGTGGTCGGCGTGCTGCTGGTGCCGCTTGGCTTCACCTTCATGTGGATGACGTTCTTCGGCAACACCGCGCTGCACATGGTGATGGTGGACGGTGCGCAAGGGCTGGTGGAGGCGGTGGCCGCGGACAGTTCGGTGGCGCTGTTCCAGTTCTTCGAGAACCTGCACAGTCCACATACTCAAGGCGCGGCACCTGTGGGACATGATCATGGTGTCCACCTACGACTACGCCGAGCCGGGCTTCATCCTGATCGACAAGGTCAACGAGATGAACAACAACTGGTGGTGCGAGAACATCCGCGCCACCAACCCCTGCGGCGAACAGCCGCTGCCGCCCTACGGCGCCTGCCTGCTGGGCTCGGTCAACCTGACCAAGTTCGTGCGCAACCCCTTCACCGACCAGGCCACGTTCGACTGGGAGGAATACAAGGAAGTGGTGCGCGTACCCGCAGTGGGTGGCTGGCAGGAGCGACGAGCGGTGACTCGGATCCGAGGTGGCAGCGGCATTTCGGCGTGTCAACGCGACGCGCACGCTTTTGCGCGCTTCGAACATCGAGCGCAGCACCCGATATTCGCGGCTCCGATTATCATTGCCAACAATGTGAAGCATTTGAACTGTCCCCTTGCAGTGAAAGAGACCGTCCAATTGAAGCGGAAACCGCGGGGCCGCCACCCTAAGGAATGGGGGTATTCAACGCCCGGCTATCTCCCCGAAATTCAATGGGTCGCTTTCACGAATGACCACGACATCTTGGCCGAGCGATACAAGGAAAAGCTGCTTTTTTGTGTGCGTGCCACTACCTGCTACTTACAATCTTGGTGCTGAGCAGCCTGGCGGCTCACCTGCAGACTGCACCACTCACACGCACAGCCTCCTTTCAAATGTCGCGAAATCTTGATCCAGATCAGTCACCGCCTTCGTGACGTCACCATCATCCGGCTGCAGCTCAAAGCCCAGCCAACTATATGGAGCTGACGGCTGGCTCTGACCACCGACTGCGCGACCCGCGACGTATCCCAGACGGCTACGGGCAGACCGCATACACGATCGCGTTCGACCTGGGGCGGTGGATGCGGTCCTCGATGCCTGCCAACGCGTTCCAGGCCGGGCGGGGGTTCTGCAGCGCGACGAGCCCCTCGATGCAGCGCAAGGGCTGTGCATGCGGTTTTTTTGTTTCGGATGAGGCTTGTCAGGCTGCTGATTCTCCGGCGCGTCGTGATGGCATGCGATGTGATGGCAGGTCCGAGGCAGCCGAGGTGCTGGATCCGACGGTGGCGCTGCAGGAGGCCGTCAACCGCGCCACCATCAACGCCTGCCCCAAGAAGGCTCGCGGCAGCGCCGGCGCCGGCGCAGCCGCCGCGGCCGCGGCCCTGGGGAGGCGTGCCAAGAAGCCTGCTGGCGACGGGCCGCACGGCGGCTCGGCGTCGCCGGAGCGGCGGGCGGGGTGGATTAAGGCGGCGTGGGAGCAGGAGGCTGTGGCTGTTGCTGCCGGGCCCGCTCATACCGTGCCCGCGGCTGCACAGGCCCCTGGATCAGATGCCAAGGCTGGGCCGTGGCTGCCAGCGCTCGCATCCCCGCCCCGGGCGGTGGCCGTCGGTGCGGCGGAGGTGCCCGCCCTGGCGCCGCCGCCCCGCCAGAAGCAGGCGCATGCGCAGCAGTCGGTCGCCGCAGTTGAGCAGACGGCTGGTAAGCCGCTGACGCCGCAGCAGCGGCAGCAGCAGCAGCAGCAGCAGCGCAGCGGGATGAGGAGGGGCTGCAGCGAGCTGCCGCACGGCTGCAGGGGCACACGCAGGCACAAGAGCAGCAGCCAAACGAGCCAGAGCAGCATCAAGAGCTGCGTCCAGCCAGAAGCAGGCACAGCAGCCAGCTTCGAGAGGACGGCAGCAGTGCTGTCCGCTTCAGAGCATGGCCAGGGCGCGGCGACACCCCAGCCCCCGCAGGCTGCGGAGGTCCCAGTCCCAGCACTTGCACTGGCGGCGCCTGCTGAGGCACGCCTGCACCGCCGGCGACCGCCCAGGAGCCGCCAGAGGACCTGGTCTGCCCCATCAGGGTGCGCGCACCGTCCTGCCAATGTGGGACAGGAGGGACGATTGTCGTCAAGGGGACACACCAGGCCCCTGCTCGCCCGCGAGCGCCGCTGTGTCCCTCAAGCCCCCTATCTTGCGGCAGCTGCTGGGCAGGCGCAGGACTGTGCATGACTCGCCACCTGCCCGTAAAGGCTCCGCCTGCGTGCCACTGTCGCATCAGACGCCCTTTGCATCATTGCCCTGGCGCATCCTTGGTTTTTTCCAACTGCCGCATACTCTGTCATTTTTCAGGGGATCTGTTCCTGGACCCTGTCAGGGCCAGTGATGGGCGCTGCTATGAGCGGGAGGCAATCGAGGTGGGTCGGGTATGGGGGATCAACGTTCGTTGTTGAGCCGCCAGTCAGGATTGGCAGCTTGCCGCGTGATTGACGTGTGGTGGGTGTATCATGTGCATGAATGCATGCAATGTCATGCCCTGTCGCCATACTCAATGGTCGATGCAACACCGTGCCACGCCCTCGACACAGACCTTGCTGATGCTGGCGAAACACGTCATTCCCCGGGGCCGTGCCCGCATTGCCAGCCGCAGCTCACGGCCGACGACGACACAAGCCGCCGCGTGGGAGAGGTGGCGGCGGCGATGGGCTCGCTGGGGGGCCGCTCGAAAGCCAGCCGCACTCATTTTCACGTTGAATGCTGAATGCTGACCTGCTTTTGTACGCAGTTGCTGCATACACTTTGAGAACGACTCTGCAGTATTACAAGGCATTGGTTTTCACATTTACGCAGATGGCTATGAGTATTAAGCCTGATGCTTTGCTGATGCCCGGTTCTGTTGTGCCTTCATTCCTGCTGCCGCTGGAGTCATGATATGGCTAGAGGGCAGACCTGCCGCACAGCAGCTATATATTGGTTTGTTTTTGTTCGGGTTTGCAGTGTGTATTATTTGTTCATGAATGTGATACCGGTTGAGAGTACATCGTACGAGTCAGTAATGTATGTAGTGATTACCCTGAAGCTCAACACTGTGCCACAGGAATTACCGTGTACACACAGAGCTACCGCTTGCTTGGGCCTGTAGCGGACTGGTAGATTAGATATTTCAAGACCCAATACATCAAGCTCTATGATCAGGGTTTAGCCCCGAACTGGCATTAGCTGGAAAGCCAAGAGTGGTCAATACTGAGGCAGCTGCATGCGATTGTAGGATGCAAGATAAGCTCATATTTTGCCATTGAGAGCTGCACTGGAATGCTGGGGAAGTCTGCCCAGATATTCGCGGCTGCACGTGGCAGACATCTTGGCAACTGGAAACATGGCGCTGCCCTGGTCACCTTCATGTGTTGTTTTGGTATTGACAAGTACCATACCAGTTCAGCGTACACAAGAGCTGAGCCTATCACCAAATCCAGACACGCATCCTCTGTGATATTTTGTACTGTGTTATGTGAAAATGGAACCCCTGTGGCTCAGGCGCATGGCGGAGCAATCACACACATGTATGACTGACAGCAGTGTTAATGTCGGTCGTTCAGCAGCTAGTACATCTGACGTCGAAGCCGGTTTTATTTGTAAAGGCATCTGGGTTGACTGCTGAGTGCTTCTTTGGGATGTAGCCACCCAATTCAGCATAGCTCATAATGTGCAGCACTGTTAGTCTATCTACATGGCGGTTTTACCTTTCCTTTGGTTTTCCAAGCTCCACCTGTGCAAA
This sequence comes from Scenedesmus quadricauda, assembly GCA_002317545.1. Classification (NCBI taxonomy): domain Eukaryota; kingdom Viridiplantae; phylum Chlorophyta; class Chlorophyceae; order Sphaeropleales; family Scenedesmaceae; genus Scenedesmus; species Scenedesmus quadricauda. The sequence goes on along the minus strand of NNCB01000117.1, from coordinate 7,331 downwards.
TAGCAATATCCCTAATAGCCAATTGACACATACAGTATAAATATTAAGCTACCGATATATTATCTTATTCCTTTTCAAAGAAAAATGTTGTTATCGGTAATACGGCCTCTGTTTATAGCCCTACCAGCTTGCCTGGCGTAGCGCAGCAGGAGAACCCTATGACGCATTTACCCATGCGCTTCGCCAGAAGGGTTGTAGTGACCGATTGGTTCTTAAAAACCAAGAAGAATTTGTAAAAGTTTTTCCATAGTGGATTTTCAGGATTTTCAAAGGTGCTCACTGGGTAATTAATTAAACTGCGCACTTCCTTAAAGATGCCGTACTCGCTTTCTTGCAGTACGGATCTTTGTGTGTTTCGTGAGCGCCGATCCAACCCATGATGAATCTTGCCGTAGCCGGCGTTCATGGCGCCGGTGATGAAACAGGCACTTGCGCCCATCATGCCCCAGGGGCGCGGCTGCCGGACAACCTTTCCGCGCTGAGCCGCGAGGGCACCTGCTACCGCCAACTGCCTGTGAACAGCACAGCATATGCCAAAGTGGAGCGCTCGCGGCGTCAGCACGCCGCGCCGGTGGCGGTGACTTGCAATCACCTGGTGCCAGTCCAGGTGTTGGAGGCGGGGGCGTAGGTGCCGATGAGCGAGGGCCGCTGCGGTGGTGGTCCCGTCGTATGTGTTGGGGCCCTTCTGCCAGTGGGGCACTTGGTGCAGCCGATGCCCTGGATCAGCATGCCGGGGTTGGCGACCACCAGGGGGGTGGTGGTCGAGGTTTGCTGCGGAGCACAGCGGGTGCAGATGGGGAGCGGTTTGAGGCGGGGGAAGACCGCATGTACCAACTGTACAAGATTGGGACAATGCTTCGCGACCAAGCAGCGCCTGCCCGCGGCGGTGCAGCCGGACACGATTTTGATGCATGAAGCTGCGCCGAGCGCTGGCTGTCGCCATTGCCGAGGCGGCTGTACAGTATTGCGGCCCTCACCATCGATACTGTAGCTGAAGGCGCCGAAGCCCGATGCGCAGGCTGTGCACGTCGAACGGCCAATAGGATGCCAGGCGAGGCGTTCAAATCTCAGTATACAACGACATCGCGCCGATTTGGGGGGAACACGGCGCGTGCTACCCGTCAACCAAAGCGCGGCCGAGCGGTGCGGACTGCGGCGCCAATGCGCCCGTGCGAGGCGCCCGCGACTCACTGCATGGCCGAAGCCGGGGGCGATCAGGCCGATGTCGACGGTGCGCCGCGGTGTTGACCTTCTGTGTGCCAGTCCCGCAAGTCTTGCGGCCCGTTGTTGGTCCTCGCGAGCTGGTTCGGAAGGCGAAGTACAGGCCGAGGTCGGCGGCACGCCGTTGTCGGTCAGCTTCAGGGCCATCTCGCGGCGGTCGATGTACTGCGGGCGCGGGAGGAGGTATTGGGCGAAGGCGGACGGCGGGTGAAGGATGCTTAACGAGGATGGCCATCTCGATACGACCGCTCAGCCCGCCGGCGTCGTTCCCATGATCTCGCACACGGGCGGCATCGCATGCAGCATGAGCATCGCCGCGCTGCATCCCTTGGGCTGCCTTTGTCGCGCACCGCTTCTGCAGCTGTCGCAACGCGCGATCTGATGGCTGCCATGAGTTCGAGGGCACAGAACGGCCGTGCCAACTGGGCTCTTATCATCCGACAATCTCCTATTGTTGAGCCACAAATCCACACCTGACAGCCGATCCGCCGTTCACTGCGGCGGCCTGCGTGGGCCACGCAGCCAAACGCCAAATCATCAGCGCCAACGGCGAGGCGAGCCGACCGTATCGACGGTGAAGGGGCGTTCGACCACGCCGGACAAGGGCCGCCTGCGCGATGAAGGCAGTCACCCATAAAAATGCGGAAACCCCGTGCAGGTGAACGAACCACGGAGCCGTAAAGGTGCCGCGTGCCATGGGAACCGATGAACGGAACAAACAGTTCAATGATTAAATGTGAGCATCACAAACAACACCGCTTCCCCCAAGCACTCTGGTCCTCCTGGATGCTCCGTTGGAACGAACCGTTGAGTAAATCAGCGCGCCGCTTTCGCCCCGTGTAGCGTACAAAGCACGATAGATCCACTACGTATATTCGTGCGATTATGGCGCACATCGTAGCGCACTCAGGTAGTTGGATAGTGCAGCGAGGTCTGGATGGGTAGTCCGCCGCCAATGTGATCGAATCAGGCTCCGGCGCACCATTGTTCTGCTGGTTGGCAAAAGCCAGACCAGGCTGTGCTGCGCAATCCATTCATGCGGTTGAGTGGTGCACGTGCCGATACCGTAGCTGCTGGTTTGTGCGCGCTGGTGTGAGGTGCACATTGACAGCCCCGAGGCGTTCAGCGAGAGCCCAGCCTAATTCCTGCTCCAGGGCCCCTAGCGCCTGCTGGCTTCGTTCCGGGTCGATCCGTACACTCACCAACTGGAAGTTCCAGGCCGAGTACGCAAAAACGTGCGGTATCAACTGGCTCTTTAAGTCCTGCGAGTGGTAATTTTTCACGACGCCCACGATCGTGCGTTTTTCGCCCCAGTACTTGATTTTGCCCAGCACCTGGTTGGGCTCTTGAAGCCATATTTTGCATGCATTCCAGTTGACAGGGCTCAAGCAGGTAACTTGGTGAAATCAGCACACAGCGCCAGCCGGGAGGTATTCTACGCTGGGCTGCAGGGCTGTCGGTTGCGATTACTCTGTGGTAAGAACACATAAGCCGAAGTGTTACTTCACTGCGTGCTCGCGCCAACAAAACAAAGTTGTGGGAGGTAAAGCCGATCACATCATTGCAGTCTGCGTTAGTGTACCATTTATGCGCACAGCACACCCTCAATACAGCCAATGAGCAAGGCGGTGCATTAAACCTCAGCCTGGATATGGGCAACAGGGGCACGGTCAATAATGGCATGGCCAGCGAATTTTTGGTAAAATTTACAGTTGGGCTAAGAATGGTAATGCGCATTGGTTCCAACGCAGACCTTATCAATAGTGGTAAACCTGTTTAAAACATATTCAACTATGCTAAGGTCATTATACCTGAAAGTCGATATGCAATGCGCCATTCGCCGTCCGCGAGGATGATGGTGTCGCCAGGCGCTGCGCGCTTCACTGCCGCCCTATATTGCCCCTGGTCCGATACCAGAATTTCGCGCGCCAGTGCCGGATGCGCTGTCGATTCGCATCGCTGCCGCCACCATCTTTTTGGCCTCTCTCGCGATTATCATCTCGAGCCAGTTCGGCGGCTTCAACATCAACAACAGCGCCCTGAACTATTTTGGCCTGCTCCACACCTTTTTCGACCAGAAAACCGAGTCTTTCTCGGTGTTCGGACAGTCGACCCTGAATGCCAGCGACCGGCTGCGCTTTATCGGCAGCCTGCGCTATACGCACACGAAGAAAGAAGCGACCTTCGACGGCGAGCGCATCTATGGCCCGTTCGAGGTGGCGGTCCGGCACAGCGCAGAGCAAGCTGAGGACCGGCGGCATCATTGATACCCCGAATAAAAAGCCACGCATCAAGTGCGAAATGACATCCTCTACCGAGCTGGCAGCATCGGGGCAGTGGTCACGTCCTTGTGAGGCAGGGGGGAGGCGTGGGCATGGCAGCAGGGTAGCCGCTGCTGGGCTCATGACAGGCGATGAAGCACAGGCTGAACGCATAAACAGATGAACGGCAAGGGTTCTGTGAGTGCTCGCGCGCATCAATGTTCGAAGTTTCGTGCGCGACTGTCGTGCCTGTGTCTGGCCTCGACGCGCAGCAGCGAACGGTTCGCAGGATCGAGCGTCGTTTCCAAAGCTGTTCGGCATTCATCTCGCCCAGCCCCTCACAAAGCCAGGATTCCCAGAGTGCACGGCCAATGAAAGCAATCCACACTGCTTAATCAACCGACGACCTGCGCAAGCGGCCACCTCCGCCCGCGGCCAGGATGCAGCGGCCACCTCTCCGGCTTCGGGCTCACCTTGCCTTCTCCATGTAGCACCCGCTTGCCGTCTTCCTGGTTGGCAACGCAGCCGGCTGCCAGCGCGACGAGCGCCGCTTGCCGCCACAGTGTAGGCCGGCCCCAGCCCCATCGGCGTGCTGCTTGCGGCCGACGAGCCTAGCGGCGGCGGCGAGGCGGCGCCAGAACCGCGCTCTGCGCGCCAGCAGCCGGGCACGCGACTGGCTCATGATTATGACGCGCATGGGAGGGCGGCCTGCGAGGACTCACGCTCCCTGCAACTGAATTCAAAGCAGGTGGGGCGGAGTGCGCTAGGCTGCAACAGCGGTTGTTGCCGACCCGGCCAACTCGGCGACTGACCGAGCCACCAGCAACACTCGCCCTCCACCCCTCGCATGCCAACGCCGGCCTGCTCTGCCGGCGTAATCATGTTGAAATGTTCTCCGCCTGCGGCCGCACCATCGGATCCCCAAATCCTGCGCCTGCTGTAGCCAAGGGCAACCTTGGGTTGGCGATGTCGATGCCGGCCCCGCCTGGCCGACCGAAGCCGCTTAGCCGAAAGGCCCGGCCATGAGCTGGATGTAGGGGCTTTTCATGATCATAATAGCCCTGGCACATCCAGAGAAAGCAGGCGGTGAAAGCGACCGCCTTTCCGTCGGCGCGCCGATCGGCAACTATGCACGACTGAAGCTAGTCCGGGGCCTGGCCATTGGGTTGGCATGAGCGGGTTGGGGGTTTGTTTGCATGTTACTTGGCCAATAGAGATGCATCGCTTGAGGATAAACTGCATTCTCGGGATCGATGGACGAAATAGGTACCAAGGGCGCAAATAGGTTCGGGCGTAGCGTAGCGGCATTGGCCCAGAAATTCCCCTGGGGGCTGCGGTCGTTATCAGCCCAGGCATCCAGGGCGCTTTTGATCCAGGAGTTGACTTTCAGGTCAATATTACCCCTGACGTTAAAGACGTTTGATTTGGCCGATTTCCCCTCCCCAAAATTATAGAGACTTCCCGTCTGGGTCCAGCCAATGTTGGAATAGTAGCTAGCTACCCGATTCCCTCCGGAGAAGTCCATCGTGGCTCTTGAAAAGCGGAAGCTTTTTAGGTACTCGCTCGATTACACCCCGCTGCGCTGGCCACGGGCAGCGGCTGAAGATGGCCACACGCTACACCCGAAGCCCCTGCTGTGACAGACGCCGCAGATGCTGCCGCGCGGGGCCGAGGGCGGCCGTTGAACCATCGCGCCGAGGCGAACGGCCGCATCCAGTGGGTCGCGGCTGCTGATGCAGTCGATCGCAAGGACCTGCTGCGAGGTTGGTGCTGGTCAATGCGCGATGGCCGGGATGCAATGCGACAGTTTTGGATGCTCTGCAGTGCGCGATCTATTTTTGCAGCATCCGCTGCTAATGTTCCATGGTCATCTGCGCGTGCTCATCACGCTTTTTCATGCGATGCAGGTGAGATTGCCAATGGTCTTTCGCGTTTACAGCTGCGCACCACGGCGCGCGTCGCACATGGTGAATGGACGAAGAGGGGAGCACTCAACCCTCCACCCCGTTGAACGCTCACCGCATGTGTCATGTCCCCAGGCACCAGTGCCACCTCGTCCAGCCGAAAAGCTAGGCGTCGGGGCGCGAGGTGCTCAGGCCGCAGCGGCGGCAGGTCCATGAAGCGGGCGGCTCTGAGGCGTTTCTTGACACTGGCCTATGTCTCCAGCACATGCCGCTGCTACACTAGCGCGACCAACGGACAACGCTCACACGCAGTAAGATGAAGCGGCTGCCTGCGTGGCGCACACTTGATGAGACGCAGCGCTTCATTGCACGTAGCCCCTGTATAGAGGGCGGCACTCTCTGAGTAGGGCTGCTTACTCACCAGCAGCATAAGCTACTGTTTTCTGTCTATCAGAAAAGTAGACATAGCTTTTATTCAATTGCCGTAATCAAAGAGCCCGGAACCTACATTCCATACCGGGTTAATAGCGGCATGATTGGCGAATAAATTATTGCAAAAGTAAGCATAGCTGACATTCAGGGGAGATACGCCCAGACCTCCCCGGATCGTAATGCCCAGTATCACAAAAGCGGGCACGGTCAACCAAAGCTTTTGATACTCTTCAGCTGCCCGAACCTGTTCCGGAAAAGAAAGTAGTAAAGGAGGTATACACCTGGTGTGCAAGGAGCAGGAGTAGATGCTCATCTGCCGAACCTGCGGATCTCAGGCAGCAGCTTACAGTAAGTGAGCAGCCACAGCTGGCACACAGCTTGAGCTAGTGCATAGAATAGCTTTTCGCATACCACACGCACGCAACGTGCAGCCGCTTCGAATAAGATGTAGCATATATACCATCTGTCCTCCATGGACATCGAATTCCGGTACTTTCAGAGATGTTGACGGTAGAGGTCGCACCAAAAGACTTGGTTGCGTATTTTCAATGGATCCAAAAGGCCCAATGGCTTTTCCCTAATGTAAGCGCATAAGCAGCCAATGCAAGGCAGTGGTGACGGCGGCTACAGCTTGGATGCTGGACTTCCCGTGGTACCAAAAGCAAGTTTCTTATTGCAAATTTCATGAATTCTTGTATTGATTTTTTCGCGGTTCCCGGGCAAGCCTAGTGCAGATTATCGTTCACACCGGTATATCCTGCTGATTGATGCTAAGCTTATACCCGTTTTGCAGGAACTCTGCGGCCGGGAATACAGAATAGGATTTTTGCTCGCCTGTGTGATCGGTAATTAAGTAGGAATCACCGAGCGGTCCAGCAAAATGGCTTCTAATACCTGGTAGGTTTCATTCCGCCGTAGCAACGTCGCGTGCACATAAGCCGTAGTCTTTTGCCCAGGAATACCGTTACCGGCACGGCTATTATGACCAGGAAGAAAGAGAATTTCGCGGATTCGGTTACGTGGAAACCATAGATATTGATAGTATATCCATAAGGGGCGGTATGAAACTGGTGGGCTGTACCAGAACCGGTGTACGAAAATCACTGGGCTGACCGCAATCACGGTGGCCTGGACAGGGCGCAATCGCTTGATACTTTTAAACAGGAATATTTTCAACACGCCAGCTGCATCAGCTGCCAAGCAACCGCCTGCCCCGCCGATGGCTGAGTGGTGCAACGGCAGGCGCAGCAGCCAGTGAAGCAATGCTTGGCGCTCCTAGCACGCTGCGCCGGTGGCGGTCACCTTGCACGTGCACTTGGTGCCCGCCAGGTTTGGCGCTCGGTTGTAGGCGCCATCGTTCGTGCTTTCAGTGGTCGCCTCGTCTATCGGCCGCGCACACCATGGGGCATTTGCCGCGAAGGACCTGCGTGTCTCCTTTTAGCAGAAAAAAGGGGAGGTACTTTAAAAAAAACGTGCGTAAGTACCTGTTTGCGAGAAGTAGTTTAACCCAGGG
>NNCB01000116.1:0-26811 GCA_002317545.1 Scenedesmus quadricauda | reverse complement strand
GTGTGCAGTGGGGAGGGTGTATGTGTGTGGGGTGTGCGTGTGTGTGTGGGTGGGTGGGTGGGTGTTGTGGCAGGTTGTAATCGTGGGGCTTTGGTAGCACGCGTTGTTGCATCATGTTGAATGATCCTGCTTGTACAACCCCTACCTCGCAGCCCGGCATCGTGCGCATGCAAGCATGTAAAAGGATATCGGCATCGTGCCGTCTAAGTCTGCCCTGTCAGGGAGCTTGCTCACAGCCACATGCCGGGTTGTCGAGATTCCACTTTGGGAAACGTTGGACGCCCCAAAGGGCGCTTCAGGAGCCCAATAAAACTTGTTCTTGAGGACGCAGAGTTTGGCGATCCATGAAACCAATTGTGGCATGAATCTGCGTAGTTGATGCTCGAAATCCCTGTCTTGCATGATAGTCGCAGATTACGCCTATTTCGGCGGGTGTGGGCGATCACATGCCTTCCAATGGAGGGACCTGTGAGTGAGGAGTGGGTCTGAACGGCGCTTAGGCGCTGTGCGGGCAGAAGTGGGTGGGAGCCGCCGCACACTGCTGCGGCTGAATGATCTGCGCTGGATGGCAAAGTGCCTGTGTGCAGAGTACTGCCAGTGAGGCCGGGGTCCGTTCTGGTACAGGAAGAGATGCTGCAGCCGAGCGGCTCGCTGTTGCGTCCTTGTGCCAGATTGCTGATTGCGGCGCTCGGGCTAGCCGTCCCACTGCCCTCGCATAATGCGGCCCTCACTGCCGCCCGCAAAGTGCAAATTCACAGTCACAGGCTGATGCAGCGCTCACATGATTATGCCTTTGTATAGCGCCAGTCCGTCTGCGTTAATAGGAACTTCGAAAAATCGGGCATCTCAGTGCTACTGACCACTGCTGTGGCAACGGCTGGCCTGCCGCCTTGAGCGCCGCCTGCAGGAAATCAACTCTCCTCCTGCACGCGCATCAACGCGGGCAGATCTGTTCGATCACAGCGAAGAGGTGTTGCCGAGGTGAGCAACGCGTGACGCATGCACTTGTCCTCACATAAGCCAGCGGCAGTCTTGATGCCAGGGGCGGATGGCACATGGCCCGCACCCTGTCGCACAGGCCGCCATAAGGATCTAGTTACATTTCAGGCATGTCTGAACAAAGCACATTCACGTCACGAGGTGGTCAGCCCGAAGGGTCGGTGATAAGCAATACGCCGTTTCCTGTGACCGCCGCAGGCCCTCTGCTCCTGTGGTAGCCAGGAACACGAATAAAAGCAATCCCAGATTATTGCGGACACCAGGCCGAGCACGCAGCGGTCTAACAGGCCCAGGTAACCTAAAACCGCAGAGGTGGTTCTTCGCTGTCTCTCCCACGCTTTCCGTGGCAGGCCTGAAGTCAGCGTCCGTCAGATTCGGGAAGATAATATTCATTTGTCCGGACAACTTTCAAGTGCGCAGGATGAGAGCCGACCGATCGCCAACAGGCGGCCGTGCCGAAAAAGACGGGAAGGTGTTGTCCATGGTCACAATCTTTCGAATTCAAATACCTACCAGGCATTGTATAAATTTGTGTCTACGGTGGTGACCACTCTAGCCCTCGGTATTCGAACCCTCGTCAGTGCATGCATGATACGACGATTTTTGCACATAAATTCAAGGCTTGGCTCGGACCGCCTACAGATTATTTAACGCCGCGCCGCCGCGCCTGGATACTTCGTGACTTTCAGCCCGGGGCCACCATCCTGGTCCCCGCAATGAAAGAAATACAAGTGCAAGTCCTGCTTCTTCTGGGTAGAGCGACCCAGGTACTATCCTCCTCGAAGGATTGATAATTGCAGAATATTTATTCACATCAGAGGGCTAAATACTTGACGAGCTATAAGAACCACAGGACGGGTTGCGAAAAGGTACCTTCGCAGCCGCAGTCGGGTGCGGGCTCCTTTTTTCACAAGCCAGCATGGCGCCCACCACCGCTACCAAAACATAGACCGGGCGCAAGAAAAAGTGGTGTAGCTTTCTACGAATTCGTTTCATACTTCCGTGGATTAGATTCTTTACTGTTAGATCTGGTGTTTCTTTTCCTTATAAAGGTAGTTGATAAAACTGTTTACTCGGGCGGTCTGTCGTGACCCGCGGCCAGAAAGAATATTTCACGCATGTTCACAACACTCATCCCACATTCTTGCTGTCACCTGACGCTCTCACAGCGGCCCGTCGAAAGGCAAGTGGTCTTGACACGTATCGATCGGCTGCGTGAACGTTTCCGAGCAGACCGATCAAGAATGCCAACACGAGATAGGTGACGACGATCTTCCAGCTGCTGCGCCGCGTCAGCAATTTCACAGACACAGGCACCTGTGATGTCCATTGAATCGAGTGGGCAGAGCGGGCATCTACTGTGATGGTGGGTTGGCGTTTCCATTTCTGCCCAATGTCCCATGATCAATGGGATGAGCCGTCCCTGAGCGCGGACGTCGAGGTCGACAGAAGATCACCCGCGGTGTTGTGTTACTGAGTAAAAGACCGTCTGTGCAGCGGTGCGTAGCTCGCGTGCAGGCGACCGGACGTACGGAAGGGGGGCGAGGGACGCCTTGCTGGGTTGCACATTGATTGACTAGATATAGAATATGCTAATGCGTACCGTGAGCGTATGCTCGACCGCCATCTGGCAGTTTGTTTGCTGATTACATTTCAGCTAATTTATTTGCTGCAGAGAGATGCAGCTGCTTTGCAAGGCGATCGTTCAGACGAAACAGCAGGGTGTCGACGATCTGGCTGAGCGCTCCCCTTCAGGATCGCGTCCCTAGGGAGCTCCTCGGCGACCCTATGAAAGGACCCTGGGGGTACTTTTGTTCGAGTGGGTGTGCGTCCTGCATGTGAGTGAACGGTGTACACCCTTTATTGATCCGTGTGTAGCAGTGTCAGTGAGCTTTCTGGACAATACAGGAAGCAAACATAGAGTATGGGGCAAAATAGAGTTGCCTGAAAACACCTGGAAACAATCCGGTTATTACGAGATCGAAGTAAAAGCAAAAGATAAAGAAGGCAAAGAAGTCGTGCAAAAGCAATTTATCTATGTTTTTGTACCCGATACAAAAGTACAATATGACGTGCCGCTTTTCACGGCCATGCGACGACAGTTGGCACCAACGTGGCACCAGAGGCTGGTAACGGCACATGATCTGCCGCACGAGCGGCACGTCCGAGCGATGCGGGGGGATGCTGAACGAGTCAGGGCTCCTACCTGCTTGTGTGAAGGCTCGCAGAGGGGCATGAGTGCAGGCTGGGTGCTGTCACCCGGGGATTGCCTCCGGCAGCGACCCTGACTGCCTGAGCGAGAGTGGGCGAAGTGCGCGTGGCATGCATCATTCCGGTCGAGCGCCCAGCCCTACGACCTGCAGTATGTGTTGAATGGACAGGTAAGACTGAAGCCTCAAGCAGGTGCGTGGAGAGAGCGATGACGAGCGGTTCAGCGTCTGTGGGACATATTGCGGCCTGCCCGATTTCGAACAATTGGGCGCCGAACATCACAGCCGGACGATCCTGAAATTGTGGCAATGGCGCACCAGCGGCGACGGGATGATCGACCCCGACTGGTTCGCCAAGCGCTGGCATCGTGCCTGGAACGGACGCAGCTGGCATCATAGCCCACACAGGTAAGGGAGCCGTAATGCGCGGATGATAAAGCCTGTAATGCTTTATCAAATTTTGCTAACTGCGAAAATTTACGGGCAGAAACACCTACACTCTGCTTGAAATGCTTGATCAGGTGCGCCGGGGATAGTGGCGGTGTCGCATGACGGAGGGATTCGAGTATGTGGCAACCGCCCTTGAGCTAGGGCAAGGTGCTGGCAGGCTGCCGACAGCCCTGAGCCTGGATTATTTGAAACTGAGTGACTCCTGTTCGTTCTTGCAAGGCGTTCTATGCTTTGTAGTGCGTCGTGTGGTGAGCTCGTGGGCGTGCCAGGCTGTAACTTAATGCACGGCTCAGGTTGCGGCCTGCTGCAAGACCAAGAGGACACATCATCCTGGACGCGCTGTGACTGGTTGACTAGCGGAAAGCTAAAGGCTTCTTTCAAGATCGAAATGCATATTCGTGGCTCGGGCAAAGGTGCTACCGACAATTGCGCCAGCACGCCAGGCCAGCTCAAACTGGCGTATTGACCGGGTCTCAACTTCGTATTCGACTTGCGTGTCGAACGCATGTGCTACTATCCGCCTGTTGAATGCGGATGGTCGTCCTCAAAATGCATTGGCCACCGCTCGAAGGACGTTCGATGGCAAGACATCTGATTGCGATAGGCTTGGTGATGCTCGTCCTTTGCTTTCCTGACGCCACGGCTCGGACGCCGGATCTTTTCGCCGCAGTGGATCGCCGCCGTAGGGCGTCCGAAATGCACGTGAGAGGGCGCCGAAAAGAGCCGTCGAGATCGTCTGGGCGTTCACCAAGGCGGGCGAGTTTGACTGCTCCACCCGCTTGGAGGCGCCTGCGGCCAGGTCGACCCTGTAGATTGGAGCCGTGACATCTGTGCCGTCCTTCGTCAAGCCTGAGAGGCTGGCGACACTCACAGAGGGCCCCGTCATCAGCGGCGCCTTGCAGGCGCCGCCGTTGCTCTTCACGGTCACCGCCTGTACCGCCCCCGTGGCGCTGTCCACCTCCAGGCGGTACGAGGGCTGGCAGGCGCCCGCGCCTCGCGCGCCTTGAACGCGTCCATCAGGTCGTCCAGCTTCATGGACCTCACGGCCACGTCACCCAGCTCGTCGCCCTGAGGAAGCGGAGGACAGGTGGTGTCCTCGTGACGCTGGCTTTGGGCTGGTTCGAGGACTTCCCTGCGCCGAACGCGGCTGGCGCCAAGCAGGCCTTCAACGTTCCGCCGCGGGCAGGTGTGCGGCAGCGACGTGAGACAAGCTCTACCTCCCGTCCGGCTTTTTGCTTCGGGATTGGCCGTGCACCGTACTGCACCTCACTCGACAAGCTCGCTGTAGGCTCAGCTTAAAGCCACGGATCTGAATATCTCCTTCCGCAAAATATTAAAAAGCGCCACCCCGGACCGATGCATCGGTAGGTCTTGTCACCTTTTCAGTACTGCCTCCACCCGTTTCCTGAGGGGCGAACGGCATTTACAAAAAAGTGAGGGATACGACTGGAGGAGTGCGTGCGAGAAGGCTATCAACCTCATTACCGAGCTGGGTGTGCTCAAAGCATCGCAGAGTGACCGCGACATTGCTCGGCAAGGTGACCGTCAGCAGCGCAACAGCTGGCTACAGACCGTGCAGCCCGCGCCGCAGGAATGGTCAGAGCCGGCGGGCGAGCAAGAACCTCGAAGCGACTACGGCTGGAAATCCAGAAACAGGGCGCTGCACGTGGCAGGGGCCACCGTGGCAGGTACCACCACTGGTGGCGTGAAGAGCGGGGATCAGTCCCCGGAGAGATAAGTGCCAAGAAGACCAAATGCAAAACCCACCCGCGGAGCGCAACGCGCTGGCGGATGTTGGCCTCCGGGATCGTGGTACCCTAGCGGGGTCCCGGTCGGCTGGTCAGGAGCAAAAGCCGATGAACAGGGTCGCTTTACGGGGAATCGCCCGCCGAGTCAAGAAAAGCGGGCAAGTTCGGCCTCATGTGCCAACCACTGTCATCTGTTCGCAGATCCTGCGCTGGATGTAAAGGGAGTGTGGCAGGTTAGTGCGATCGGGACTTGGCCAGTCACCAGGGAGGGGCGACAAACTGTGTGCAGGATACCTTCGGGAAATCATGCCCTTTGCAACAAGCAAAACCGCTTTCGCCCTAGCCCTGTTGTATGCTCTCGGGTCCTTTCGGTGGGTCAAGATGCCGAAGAGCTACGCGATGGTCGCGTCCTTGGTCGGACTTGGTCTAGCGTTGGAGACATCCAGCTGTGTCTCAATGTTATTGTACAGCTGTAGATTTTGTGCCGTGCGTTACTGCTGTTGTAGTAAATCTCTGCACAGAATGTCAAGTATGATATTTGGACCTTGTGTTGCATGGGGGTTGGCAGCATGCTCAGAGCACGGTAGGCTGGCCCAGTGAATGGGAAGCTGCGGGTGAACATGCCATCGGCCAACAGCAAACAGCTGGACGCAATGGTTTGTATGCAGCAGGATGAGGACATGCATTCCAAGGCAGTAACGGCTGCCGTGAATACAGCAGAGCAATGCAGGGTACTCTGCCAAGCAAGCGACCCCACCTGTTGCCTAACGCGGCAGGGTGGCGTAGCGGCAAAGTTGTGCTTGCTGAGCATGGAGTTAACATGTGAGTAGAGCGCATCCAGTCGAGAACGTGGTACAACCCATGCCGATTTACAATATTTCGGTAGATGTCAATTGCTGAGCCTATGCAGCTGCTCATGAAACAGAGCTTGCTGCTGGGTAAAGCAGGTATCGGCGTGCCTTGCGGGTACACTGTGCTTGACAAGGCCCTGGCTGTCTGCGAATCATGCAAGAGCACCATTGCGCAGACCTGGGCAAGGCACGCTGTCTGTGCGTACCAGTTCGTATAAAGCATTTGTTGAGGATTCGATGGGTTGAGTATGTGCTTCCTGCAGTGAAGGATGTGCAGAAGGCGCATGTATGGCGGCGATTTGACGCATACTGGTGAACAGTACAGCGGTATATGCGGGTCTTGCGACGGAATTGGGTTAGTAGCGATGCGGGAGGCTTTCAGCTTTCTGGAGAAAACTCTTTGGCACTCGCGATCTACCTGTGCCGTTACTGAGTGGGTGGTGAGGCCCGGCAAAGCATTGTGCTTTCAGTATTAATCCAGCCAACCAAGTGCGCAATGCTTGCACGAATTCGAGCACTTGGCCCACCAGGTGTTGTCACCGGTGGATCATGTGATCGCCGATGCTGCGAGCGCCGATATCAGCTTCGAATATTATACGGGCAAGAGCTCGCTGATCTCGGGCGCTGTCTTCTACAAGGATGTGAAGAATTTCATCGCGAGCTTCGTGACGACAGGGCACTCTACGGGCGCGGGCGGGGCGCGTCGTCATGCGGCAGCGGGACAGCCACAGGCGCGGGAAGGCTTTTTGAAGGGGGTCGACTGTGGGGGAAAGTGGCCGTGTGTGTTACTGGCTCCTAGCTAAGCGTCGCTGCGCGGGAGGTGCTCTGGTCAACAGCCACTCATGTCAACTGGGGACGCGCCTCTTGCCTTCCCTCAACTCCAAAATCCGTACAAGTGCAGCCTTTGGCGAGATCATTATCCTGATCGTTTATATTCCTATCCTCACGCTTGTAGGTGTAGAGGGTAAAATGTTCCGCCCTATGGCACAGACAGTAGGTTTCGCGATCTTCGGGGCGCTGATCTTATCGCTGACCTATATCCCCATGATTTGCGTTTATCCTTTCCAAGAAACCAGGTACGGTGAAGACGAATTTATGCGCGTGTGGGGCTAGATGACCATGTCTGCATGTAAACCTCATTTACGACCAGCAGTCCAACGCGCACGGTAGAACAGGTCTGCGAGGGAATCACACGAGCCTCTTCTTTGCCCTAGCCGATTTGGCGAAGACAAAGCAGCCAAAGGTCATCCTGCTTGAGAACGTCGTAGGACTGTTGAACTCTCACAAGGGACACAGCCTTCGGTCATTCTCAGAGAATTGACCGCTCAAGGCATGCGGTGAGCGCGAGTGATGAACGCTCGCTACTTTGGTGCTCCGCAATCACGGCCGCGTGCAAGGCGGTCCGGGATGCAGGTTGGCGGGTGTCCACAGACTCGTGATGGGCCGGACTGCGATCGCAAACGAGAATTGTGCAGGGAGGTTGAGCGGGGAACAGCAGCAGTGGAATCAGGGGGCAGAAGTGGGTGTGCAGGAAGGCAAGGCAGGGATGCATTGCAGCAGTTCAAGCGTGGGGTCGTGGGCGGGCTTGCACTCCAAGCAGTGTGTAGGATGCCACTCGCTGTGGCTGTTGGCCCACTTTGCGGCCAGCCCCGCAACCCTGCCATGCGCACCTTCACGTTGCCAGTCGCGGTGCCCAGCGGCTTCGGCCAGTCCTTGGTGCAGTGCTGGCAGAAGACCGGCGCGGTGGTGGGGCACGCCTGGTAGCCAGTGGCCCAGCGTTGCAGCCCAGAGCCACGTAGTCGGGGAAGGTGGTGCATGACTCGCCGTTGACTGAGATCTCGGTAAGCCCCGTGGAATTTTCCAGGATGCCATTGCCGTTGAACGGCAGATCCACCCTAGGCAACGTTGGAGGGGTGTGCGGCCGCGGATCAGGCGAGGGTTTTGGGGCCCGCGGCGTTTGGCATGGGCGAGAATGCGGCCGCAAGATTCAGTCGGGCCGGTGCAGTGGGCCATGCTACTACACGAGCGCAATTCAGGGGTAGATGCCTCGGGCAGGCGACGCACTTGAGGTCGGAGTTGCGGGCAGCTTCAGGCCGGCATGCTGCGCCTGCCTTGAGGTCTGAGAGCCATAGGAGGTGACGTGCCAGAGTCATAAGGGCTGACGAAGTAGAACCCTTCTTCTTGACGGGACCGGATAGCGTGTCCTGGCGCATTGATGGCCGGGAGGAGGTCGGCGATGATTTCGGGATCGAGCAGATCGCCATGGGGCCATGGATTGGGTAGCCGATCCAGCCGCTGCGGCGCAGTCCCCTGTCAGTGAACGCATGCTTGGGGGATGCTGGCCACGACCGCTTGGTTTTGCGCGAGCCCGTCACGATGATCGCGCGATCACCAGTCGTTGCGGTCGTGCCTGTCTCGTCCGAATCACAAACGCCGTTTTCATTGGCGTCGACGCAATCAGCGACGTCTTGAGCGAAAGCTGGCTGGCTTACGGACACGGCCACTGCAAAGGCAGCGGCACCCATAAGCAGGTGCGACTTGTTCATGAATAACTCCCCGGTTGCCCGTTCGAAAACTGGAAGGAACGGATTGCGTCCAAGAAAGACATTGCGCGAGCGCACTGGTTGACATTGGCTGAGCCCAACATGGGGGCCCTTTTGGACGCTGTCTGGGGCAAGCACCGGTGCCGCCGGTGTTGCCAGCGACGAGGATGACGTCGGCATGGGCTTTCGCGACACCCGCAGCCACCGTGCCGATACCCGCCGAGCTGACGAGCTTCACGCACACACGCGCCTTCGTGCATGAACCCCATGGTTCGCGGTCGTCCTGGTACCGGGGAGGTGCAAAGCGCATTGAGCATATCTGCTAAGCGATACTCTGCGTGCTGTGCGGCAAGGAACCCCATGGGTCAGAAGCAGCACTGTTTCTGGCCCGTCGAGCGGCTCAAATGGCCATGCTCGCAACTCTGACATTGGCACGCATGCCTAGAATGGTGGCATGCACACCGTGACGCTCGCGGCCATCGATGCCGCACCTTGGTCGATCGCATAGGATCACCCCGTCCCTTGACGTCGAAGTAACGGCCGCCGATCGACGCCTGCCATGCGTCGGTCAGCTGATATTTGAGTTCGCCGAATATCGCGAACTCGCGGAATCGATTGTCATAGCCGTAGGTGAATTCCTTGTCGTCGTTGAGTTCGACGCCGAGCACATTCTGCTCGAATGCGTCCTGGCTTGCAAGGGCACCTGATAGTATTGAATTTCCATGGTAAAAGCAGCGGCGGCAGTAGCGTTGTGTGTGCGAGTGTGTGTGAGTGCAACTCACGCGCACGCACACGTGCGCAGACACACACACAAGACTCACGCACGCACGCCACAGACACATACACACACACAAACACACACGCACAGAAACACACACGCGCCACAATGCCCTCTCTCTGACTAATGCTCCCACCTCCAAATACCATTGAATTCCAGCTGAGCGTCCGCCAATTGGCGCAAGTGGTCCCCACAGGTGCCTCCGCAGTGAATGTCAAAGTTCAATGTCGCCGTGAACGTGCCGCTGTAGTCGCCCGGCGCCTGGTTGGCCCCGACCTCCAGCGTGCCGCCGACCGGAAAGTTGTAATTGCCGACAGCGTTGTGATCTCGGTATTGTTCATCAGGCTCAACGGCTCCAGGTTGGGGTGCCTTTTCAGGGGGAGCGTTAAGCACTGCATTTTGATTCTGCATGCACATTAAAATAGATGCAGCTTTTCCAGGATTGGATTCCGTTGTCGCTGCCCAACTTGATGGGACAGTGAAAAGAGTCAGGCAGTCGTAGGGCCAAACGAACAAGCGCTGCAGTAGCGGGCAAGCTCGTTCGCCTTCTTGGCGGCCGCATACATGGCTGACCGGTGGTGACGCTGTCCTCCACCGCGAACGCAGCTTGCGGTTGGCACCGTACACCGAGCTGGACGAGGCGTACACCAGGTGCTCGACGCCGTTGTGGCGGCAGGCTTCGAGGATGTTGGTGAAGCCAACGATTTGGTCGATGTAGGCGTGCGGGGTTTTCCAGCGAGTAGCGCACGCCGGCCTGCGCCGCCAGGTGACACTCACTACGGCTGCACGATGTAGAAGCTATTTGCGCCCCACCGGCTGCCAAGGTATTCCCCAGATGGTACCATGCGACGGTAGAGGTAGGCGGCGTTGTAGAGACGCTCTTCGTCTACCAGCGGCATACTGCCCCCCACAATGTTCACATTGTACGAAATCGCAAACTCTTGCATCTTGGCCCGCACCTGCTCGGTGTAGCCCGCCAGCTCCCGGATGGCTGAGGAGCAGGATCTGTGGTCCAGGTAGAGCGTGGCCGGCCGCGCAACAGTTGAGAACGTCGGGCCATGAAGCCGGTGCAGGCGCAATTACATGTATTGGGCGCAACGCCTTGCCATTATTCTGACAGCCTGGTTGCAGACTGTGGGCGGAGGCAGAGGCGGCGAGATGTTTGATGTGAGATGCCAAGCAGGTGGCCGAATTCAAACGCGGCTGCGCCTCGGGCTGCAAGATACAGTGGGCTGTCAAGGTGTGCGTGCGGCTGTAGCAGCACCAGCAGTTGGCCGTCACCTGGCGTCTCGCATGCGACCCCGCAAAGTTGGTGCCCGTGCGTTGCAGATGCCGGCACCCGTGCAGTTGCCGCCATTCAAGCTGCAGGGACCCAATCTGTGCCGATCTGATCGACAAATGGCTTTGACAGAGGATGTTGAAGAGCAAAGATAACGGTAGACGCTATGCACAGAGCAATAATTCGCTTCTGATTAGCCATAGCCACGCCTCAAACTTCATTGAGGAACAGGTCGCCGACGACAATCGGCAATGTCTTTCCACGCCGTCACCTCCCTCATTCAGAGCGACTCAGGCTCCCCTCTCACTTCGAGTCTCGTCATGTGGCTCCATGGCCAACGAGCAGTTGCAGCGCCTGGGGCGCTGCAGACGCCGTCACGCACGCAGGGCTACATACCGCGGTTGCGACAGGAAAAAATGAAGTGGGACAGGTACGCAACAGAGACAGCCGGATGTTGCAGCAGCAAATATCAGGTTCCTCGTTGGACATCAGGTGGACGCCGCACTAATGGTCCCAGCCAGGGCTGCAGTCAGGGCGCCGACACCAGGACAAGAATCACTTGGAGTTGTGGCAGGTGGGGCCGGCGTAGCCCGTGCCAGTGCATTGCAGACGTCAGGCGCACTGCGGTGCCATTGTGTGCAAGGGGGTTCTGCAAACTGCAGCAGCGCATGAGGCGAGGCAGGACGCTTGGGGAGAGGGGCGTTGTGGCCGATCGGCACGATACGGCGCGGTACTTTCTCCAGCCCACAACTACGGCTGACCGGGCAGGCGGGCTGCAGGAAGCTGCCTTCTCAATGCGCTGGTGGACAGTGTCGCGGCTGTGCTCGCTCACTGGCAGTCTCGCATGTCGGCCCAGTGTCGTTGGTGCCCGCACAGTTGCAGGTGTCCGGAGCTGTGCAGTTGCCGCCATGCAAGCAAGCAGGATTGCAGGCTGCAATGCGCAGGGCAGGAGCGGTTGGGGCAAGGGGGCCCAAAGTGGGTCAGCTTGGTTCGAGGAAGGTAGTAGCTGCGGTGCACAATCCAGGGGAGGGCCTAGACCCCCGAACAGATCCTCGGCGGTTTGGTTCCACGTTAGGATGGCAATAACAAGTTTTTGTATTTCTGAAGTACCTTCGTAGATGTTGCGTGATCTTGGCGTCGCGCATGAGGCTCCGGTGTAGCCTGCAGAGCATTGCAGATGCCCGTGGCGCTGCAGACGCCGTGCACACACATGGCGCAGACTGCACCAAAGGAGTAGGAAGATTGAGGAGCATGAACGACAGGCTTGAATGCAGCGTCACAGTCAGGTCCTTGCAGCACGGCCAAAAACACAGCGCACCCCAACATGCCAGGGCGCCAAGCCAGGGTGCCTGTCACGGTGCCGACACCAGGTCACAGGGCTCTCCTGGTGTCTGGCAGGTGGGGCCACCTACCCGCCCCGTCAATTGCAGACGTCAGGCGAGCTGAGGTGACACAGTTTGCGCAGGGAACGATGCAAACTGCGTACAGCACCAGTGAGGGGGATGCAGGCGCAGGCTGAAGTCGGCCTTGGCACGCGTGACTGCGCCCTTGTCGAAGACAGAGGAGCTGCATGCTGCATTTTCATCAGCATTCCACCAAAAAAATGGCCGACTGTTCGGGGCCTCGCAAGCAGGCGGGCGGAAAGCGCCGTTAAGGTCATTGATTACGCGGTCGGTCCGACTGGACATCCGCCGGTCGAGCCAGATCAAGGAAGGGGCCGACAGCGTCGTGGGGAACCGGACGCGCGTCAAGGTCGTCAAGAACAAACTGGCACCGCTCGTTGCAAGAGTCGAAAGCAGGGAGGGGGTCGCTTGTGGTAGTGGGCAGGTGATTATAGGGGATGTGGGGGTTGGACAATCTTTGGGCAGGGTCTGGAGGACTCGGGTCGGTGATCGAGCACAAGTCCGATCGTTGGGTGAGTTCTATGATGCAGCTAACGTTCATGGTATGCGCACCCCTCCCCTCTGAGGTGCAGCCCTCACTTGACGTCGTCATGTGGCTCCGGTGTAGCCTGAAGAGCAGTTGCAGACGCCTGGGGCGCTGCAGACGCCTTGCACACACGCAGGGCTGCAAACTGGAGCAACAAGGGAAACGTCAAGTGCATGCGAAGTGGCAGTGAGGCAGCTGAACTGTTTGAAAAAACCAACCCCAGCAAGAGAGGCGCTTTTGATTGCACGCAAGCATGGCGCACCAGGGCTACAGACAGGATGTGAAAGCTCAGCCGTGGGCTCACCCGGGGTCTGGCAAGTGGGACCCTCATAACCCGTGCCCGTGCAGTCGCACACGTCGGGCGCGCTGCAGGTGCCGTTGTGTGCAACCTGGGGTACGTGCAGACTTCAGAGCGGTACCGTTGCGGGCGATACAGGAGCGGATCATTGTCCCGATCGGGAGTACCCAGCCCGTGAAGGTCAACGTGCGGATCATTGCCGCTACGAACGACGACCTGCTTACCAGCGTAGCCAAGGGCGAGTTCCGGGAGGATCTCTACCACCGGCTCAACGAATTCAAGATTCAGGCTACCTGGCGTTTGGCAAGTCGGCCCGGAGTAGTTCGTGCCCCTGCAGTCGCACGTGTCTGGGTCAGAGCACCGCCCGCCGTGCGCACTGGCTGACTACAGACTGCAGGGGTTCAGGGGGCCAAGATAAGGCGGTAGGGGTGAAAGGATGATGACCAAGGCACTGCAGAGGGCTGCGCCCCTTGGCAGACCATGCGACCTGCACAAGAAGATCTTCGCATTACCACAGCCCTCGATAACCTGACTTTCTCATCTATGATGGACTGCGTGCTTTGAAAGACACCGAAGCAAGCACCATGCCCACGCAGCAATCCGCGCTTCTTAAGCATGGCGCGAATTTGCTTCTGCGCCGCCGGGTTTGACCATATCCGATCTCGAATAAGTTGGTCATAGACCTCGCGGGCGCGGGCATGTGCAAGTCCCACACCTGCTGGCGTCTGGCAGGTGGTTCCCACGTAGCCAGTGCCGGGCAGTTGCAGGTGTCCGTTGCAATGCAGACTCCGCCGTGCTCGCACAGTGGGTTGCAAACTGCGCCAGAAGGGGGAGGGCCGTGTCTTCCTTGCATGGGTAGGTTGCAGATCATCTTTGGTGGATGTTTTTGTTGTTGCAGGTTTTTGCGATGGCCGGTTTCAGGGCTATCAAGTTCGGCGTGGTCAGGACCAGGCGCGGGTGGTGACGCAGTGGGCATGAGTTGACATGCATGTGTTGCGGTTGTGGCGGCTCAGATCTGAGCAAGTGAACCAGAGGAGCCTGTTCCTTGGCAGTCGCATGTATCTTGTGCAGATCAAAAACCCGCGGTGCCACAGGCAGGGTCGCAAATGGTTTCTTCTTTCTTTGGCTGAACGATAGAAATAATAAAGTCAATGATGTGCCGGGGCGTCCGAAATTGCCCGGCATCGCCCTGGCTGCCCAAAACCGATAGCAGGTATTCAAAAGCATCGCCCAGCTTTTCGCTGTGGTTTCCTCACACGTAGAGCCGAAAAGTACCCCTCTACCATCCTTCGCCAGCACCCCCACGCCACGCTCTTCATCGACACCGATAGCGCCGGTCGCCTCCCGCAGGAACTGCTTACGGCCAAGGTAGTGTAGCGGTTGAAGGCGAAAAATAGCAAGCGGGCAACGTTAAAAACCAGTATCTTTGGGTATAAAACAGCAACCCATGGCAGAATTCGTAGAGCGCTATATTAATCCTTTTACTGATTCGGCTTCAAGAAGTTGTTTGGCGAGGAGCCTAACAAAGACCTGCTGCTGGACTTCTTGAACGTACTTTGCATGTGGCTCCGATGTAGGGGGTCGAGCTGCAGTTGCAGACGCCTGGGGCGCTGCAGACGCCGTGCACGACTCTGGGCGCAGATGGAAGTGCCAGTACTGTTGCATTGTCGCCGCCATCCGGCAGAGGCGACGGCGAGGGGTTGGGGTTAGGCGAGGGCGATTGCTGGTTGGTGTCATTGGTGTCGGCGGGCTCGTGCAGCAACCAGTTTACAGAGAACTTGGCAGTCTCGCTGCACGCGGAGCCGACACGTGTTGCGCATTGTTGGGTGAAGCCGACCACCTCGCGGCCGTCTGAGTGCCTGCAGGCGGCCCTACGGAGGCATGCTGCAACCAGGTTTGGACTTGGCGCATCAGCTGGAATGCAGGGTTCTCGTCGGGTTCGCCTTGATGAGGTCCCGCACGCCGTGCGGAATGGTCCGCCCGGCCTCTGTTGAGGAGTATGATCATGCGTACTGGCGTGATCGCGAAGAAAATGGGGATGACCCGCCTGTTTCAGGACGACGGCCGCCACGTGCCCGTCACCGTCCTGAGCCTCGAAGGCTGAGGTCGCCATTACGGAAGGCTGCCAGGTCGTTCCGTGCGCATAACAGAACTGCCGGTATGGTGGCAACATCAGGATGGGCGTCGAAGTGCAGGGTGACACGATGGTGAGCTTCTTGGGTATGTAGTACACGTTGCACGTCCAAGCGGCCGCCCGGCCAAGGCCGGGCGTTCTGGGAGGCGTCCAGGGTTAGTAGAGAGGGGTTTGGGGTGACTTTTGGCGTTGGGGCGTGAGCAGGCCGGGAAAATCTTGCATCCTACCAAATTGGGGGCGGTGTATTTCGTGAGGCAACCTCCCGCCCGGCAATGTCAGCGAGCGGGGCGGCGCGAGCGTGACGCTCGACGAGACGGGCGGTTTCGACATCGTCACCTCGGCGACTCCGGTCATCACCGCTACCTTGGCCTATGGCGCCGATGGCCCCGCGCCGACGGGTGCAAACCTACATCGATGACGGCGTCCTTCCGGCGCCCGTGACCGGCGCCCCTGCCTGACGCCCGGGCTGCCGAGCAGCCAGGTGCGTCGTCCGGACCTGTAGATCTTCCTCTTGGTGGCCCCGGCCGGCGCTTTGACAAGCCCAGGTGGCCGACGGTCCAGCCTTACATGATAGTGCCGAACTGGCGGCCTTCGCCTGGAGTCATAAGATGCCGATTTCTGCGGGCGTCAGAGCGTATTACCTTCGAGGTGGGGGTAACTCCGGGTGGACACGAGTGCATCTGTGAGCTGAAGCAGGGGTCGGTGCGAGGGCGTCAGGGGTCGCGCGGCTGCAGCTGCTGTTCAAGGAGACGGGGCGCGGAGCGCACGTGGTGGGCGCAGCAGTTGGAGTTCGGGTCGTGTCAGCCGCGATGCGGTCCGTCGGCGACGAGACGCTGCCGCGGTTTCACGCCATTGGAGGGTCGCCCGTTACGCGCGACGGCCGCTTGGCTGCGGGGCGGCCCGCACTGATGATGCCCTTGTATCTGCCGGTGCCGTCGGCGTTCCACAGGAGCGTGCAAAGTTACGGCGCCGCTTTTTGCCGAGAACCGTCGCGTGGAAATCACTTACGGTCCGAACTCGGGCATGTAAGACCGATTTCCATCCCCGACGGGGGCTGGAAGAAAAGAGGGGCGGTACCGGAAGGTGCCGCCCTTTCTTTATGCGCGGCGCGAGCGGGTGCACCGCGACGAGATTGTCGAAATTGCGCTTGTCTTGGCGATATTATGATATACCATTACAGATGAAGCGAGGGTCACCCTTGCTTCGATGACGGGGTGGGCTCCCGATAGTCGCGGACCGCCTCCCCGAACCGGGAGAGAAGCCATGCGCCGACGCCGCAGCATGGTGAGATTCGCATCCCAAACAAGTACCTGACGGACGGCGTCTTTGTACAAACATACACAAAAGCATGGAGTACCCAACGCCAGAAAGTCGCATCTTTGTACCATGAATCAAGTACCTATTCAGCAGCAGGAAGCTATTGGAGCCAGGTGAATTTCTGGTTGGTATCTTCCGGATAAAGCGAGCGCGTATAGAGCACAAACATGGCGATCGACAGAAACAACGTGAGGTACTCGACGTGCAGTGTGGACACAGCGGCGGCGTCAGCTTCGCGGGCACCGCGCAGGTCGGCGCCGGTATCGGCGGCTTCCTCGGCACGATCGCCGCGCTGAAGGACTTCAGCTTCACCGAAAAATATGCCGCGGGCATGATCGCTTACGAGCCGATCGGCGTCGTCGGCATGATCAGCCATCGACTGCCGCGGACAGCAGGGGCTGGTGGTTGGCCTGGCCATGGCGCAGATGCGCACACAGGCAAGCCACATCGCCTATGAACGAGCGCTGTCCGCAGAAGGCTTGGTAAGTTTCAGCGTCGGCATTCCGGCAAGCCTTCGGGTGTCTCGCCGATGTTCATTCCTTCGCTGCCGACTCTGATAGATGTGTGCCTCGATGGTCATGTTATACTTAGAATGCTATGTAATTTTCAACCTGCTAAATGACTCAGGATAATCAGGCACGCACGTAATATTGCGATCCAACATACGTGGGATTTGTAGCCAACAAACACAAAGTTGCCCTCAAGCGTGCAATCGTCCCGCTCAATGAAATGAATCTGACCTGCCTTGCCATCCTCCAAGAGAATGAGATCAGACGCTGGTCACGATACGTTGTAAGCCAGTCCCAAGGGGGGCAGGAGCAGTGGGGAGCAATGGGGAGCAGTGGGGATCAGTGGAGGTGCAGTGCGTTGCAGTGGGGATCAGCAGAGAGCAGGTGATCTAGTTCGAAACCAATTATGGTATTGATGGAGAGTCGGCATTTTATCATCAGAGAACAACGGAGCGGGCATGGGCGGGGACACCCCAATCGGTTTGAGCCCTCTGCTGCTTGCCACATCTGCCGTGTGCGGTGGTGACTCCCTGCCGTATGCCGCGTCACCGCTGCCGTGTGCTCGCAGCCGAGGTCATTGCTGCGACATGGGATGCCGGTGAAGACGGACAGGTAGCTGCCTTGAGGCGGAGCGGATTTGATGAGGGGTCAACACGAAGATTGCTGGCGTTGCTACCGATAGCTTTCAGCCGACCGATCTTGGAAGAATTGGGTGTAGTCGATTTCGATCCGAACATAACCGTGAGCGGGCCCGATGGAGCATTTTTGAATGCGAATGCCTGATGCGGCAACCCGAATAGTGTTGCCAAACTCTGGGGACCCAGCATCAATGCCGGCCCGCCCGCACACATATCATGTATCTCGCCGCTGGCTTGTGACAGTCACTGCGAGCAGAGCTACGCAAATAGAGCTTCGCAACCTGACTCGCACATTCAGCCCTGCCGCCACCACGACCCAGGGATCTATTGACAGTGAGCCTATGTTTGCAACGTTCAGCTTGCTCGAATTTTTATATACGTTTGATTTTACGCTCACATTCAGGAAAGTACAAAAAATCCCAGCAATTGTTTACAAAGGGGCATTCTCAAGTTTTGAGCCATAACGTGTAAATGCGCACAAAAAAAATGACAAACAGCCACAGCCTAAACCCCGTGCAACGGTGCAGTCGCACCTGAAAACAAGTGTTTGGATATAATCCGTGCGTACCGCACAGTATCCTATTTCGACATTGCAGCGCATCTACAATCCGGGGCTGGTGCATCATTCCAATGCCCTAAGGGGGCGGATCGACTTGACCGTCACCGTCGTCTCTGGGTGCCTGACCTGCCATGCGTTCATGACCTGCCATGTTCTGTGAAGGGGCGAAGGAAAAGACATGCGACCAACAAGTACGAATGAAAAGGGAGGCATGGAGACCGCATTCTTTGCGTCCCCCGGGGCCGGCCACATGCGCGTGGGGCCGCACGCGCCTTATGCCGCACAAAGAACGCGATCAAGCTGGCGTGGTGCTGGAGCAAGGGCAGGATTGTAGAAGAAGGCACGCTGTTTGTCTCTTGGCGCGACGCTGCGACGCTGATGTGGCACCCGGGGCGGGTGTTGGCAGCACCAGCGTGTTGACAGCCTGCAGGCGTTATGAGCAAGCACAAACGCGTGCTTAGGGGGCCGCAACCAGTCAGGGTTGCGCCCGGGCACGGCGGGGTGGGATGGGGCTGCAGGGAAGTGCGAAGGGCGTAAGCGAAGTCGATCCGGAAGGGACCGAAGGGGGAGTTCCAGTTGACCCCGGCACCGATCGATACGCGAGGCATCCAGGTATCGCCGAAGAAGCGCTCCTCGAAGGGCGCGAGAAACGAAAAATTCTCCGGACAGGTCGTGAATTGCCCGGTTGGAGCACCCGAAGAGTCGGGTGTGTTGGTCGCGAATTGGGTCGAACCGGTTGCCGAATTTCGGCACAGGAATTTGGTCAAGCCATCGGACGGATCACGGAAGCCGGAGTCGCCGTGCATGACAGCGGCAGCTATTCACTGGGACTGTGTCACAGCTGCACCGGCAGCGGATCTGTACAGCCAGGTTTCAAAGCCGCTCGCCGATGCACATGCGTGCTTGTGACGTCGAAGTCGTCACGTGCATGTAATGCATCAGCCACCAACTCCCACAAAAGCGAGGCTTTCTTGAGCACAGAGCAGCCGACAGTGGCCAGGTGCGGCAACACAAACTCGTCGCCGCGCCCGGAGGGCACGCACCAGTGCATCGTGGATAGCAACGGTCGAGTCTTGGTATTTACCGCGCTGCGGAGCGCTTTTTGCGAGAGCAGGGGTTGGCAGGCAGGCTACGCTCAACCTGAGCCGCCTGGATGTGCTCGCAAGGGCACACAGTGTGGCCCGTCAATCATTCAGGGCAACTGATGCTCACTGCCGTAGTACGCTAACAAAAGCTAAAGGTACCAGGAAAAGAAGCTGTGGCACGTCTTTACGCCATCGGTAAAACCAAAAAGCAGACGCAGGAAGTGCACCAAGTGTTGGGTTGCTGTCGCTGTTCATCAACCCCAGCGATATAGCGATGGGCGGCGGGCAGAAATTCAAGGGCAAGGGCGACGCCTCGCAATCGAACGCCCTGTCGGGCGAGGTCAGCGTGACGATCGCCGAGGTCTATCCCAACGGGACGATGCTGGTGCGTGGCGAAAAACTGCTCACGCTCAACCGTGGCGATGAACGGGTCCAGATCGCCGGCATCGTCCGCGCGGCCCTCACGACAGCCGCGTCAGCACCCACGTCTGCGCATTTGACAGCCGACCCGCGTGACGCGCCCGCGGCCAGATGCACCCTGTAGATCGCCGCC
Organism: Scenedesmus quadricauda; assembly: GCA_002317545.1. NCBI lineage: Eukaryota > Viridiplantae > Chlorophyta > Chlorophyceae > Sphaeropleales > Scenedesmaceae > Scenedesmus > Scenedesmus quadricauda. Next base: position 6,931 of record NNCB01000116.1, on the reverse strand, counting down.
GTGACGTCCGTCCCGTCCTTCGACCGACGCCGATGAGCGCCGACGGCCACGGTGCTGCCCACAGTGAACGGAGCCTTGCAGGCGCCGCCGTTGCTCGTCACGGTCACTGCCTGCACCGCCCCCGTGGCGCTGTCCACCTCCAGGCGGTACGACGGCTGGCAGGCGTCCCGCGCCTCGCGCGCCTTGAACGCGGCCATCAGGTCGTCCAGCTTAAGGGACCTCACAGGCCACGTCACCAGGTGGTGACCCTGCGTGTTGCAAGTGAGGACGCGTTGTGAGGTCCGACGAGGGACCTTGCACTGTCCGCTCCGCTTCGGGCACGACAGTCGTGTAGGCGTAATTCGGGTGTCCACCAACGAAAGCAGTAGCACAAGCACGCCACCTGGCCACTCTGCACACCAGACGCAAGGCGACACACAGACACAGCACACCGCCCCCACCATCTCACCGTTGCATGCACACTCGAATTGTGCAGTGCGCGCACCTTATGAGCACCGCCTCCATCCACTTCATCAGGAGACTTGGCCTGCGGGTTGCACCGCAGCGGAAAAGCGGCAAGGCTGTCAGCCGCAGCCATGACACCGGATTTGAGTGGAAGGCTCAGGGATGCGGGCGATGGACACCCAGCCGGCTCAGGTGTATGAAACAAGGATGTGAACGAGGCAGCAGGAATGATTGATGCAAGCAGATTGTAGACTGCAAGCGGCCTGCATGGTAGGGCGCGGGAGCATGAAACAAGGGTGGGGTGTGAGAGGGGCAGGCAGCACTTCAGGGTGAGCACTTGCAAGGTGTCACCAAGGTTTCAGCTTGTGGTGTCCATGTATGCCACTACCTAACACTGAAGTGCAGTGGCGGTGTCGCCTTCAACCCTCGGCTGGCCTGATGCATCATGTGCCTGCAGGGGACGTCGAGGTGGTGGGTACGAGGTGCGAGGTGATGATCTCGGTAGGCCGAGGTTGGCCAGCAGGTGCGACATGCCAGACAGCCGGCCGGCAAGACGTGGGGACCAGGTGGCACGGAGACATACGCCCGGCATGTGGGCGCCCCTGTCACGCCTGGCTGCCCAGGGCACGCACGAGACGGATGGACCCCAGATTTCAGTTAGCAGGTGTGCGGCTCCCATATGCGCGCCACCCGTGCTAGGCAGTGCAGCGCCGGCCGCCCGCGACACATTATGCTCACGGGTCTTGCGGAGGGCCAATATGTTGTAGGACACGGGTAACCTCCCCCTAGCAGTGGCCAAAAAAGTCCCCTGCTGGTGAGGAGAGATGCGATGTAGAGGGTAAGGTTATGACTCTACGGCTGCCCTTTGTAACCCAGCCATTGTGAGCTTGGGAAATCGGGGATTTTTTTGGGGGGGGCTTGGGGCTATTGAATGTACGTTTACGTGCGCCAAAAAGCGCTCGTCGCGGCCACTTCGGCGGCCCACATGGCGGCTTGCATGGCGGGCGTAGGGCGCGTAACGGTATCAGAGCGGAGGTCGATGAGCACCCTGCCAGCAGTTATTTTGGTCCGAAAGCAGATGCCAAGGGAAATATACGGCAGAAAAGCGCACTTCAGGCGCCAGCTACCCAGCTACTGCAGATCGGCACCGACGGCCGGACCTGTCGCTAAGCGCGGCAGGATAGCGTAGCCAGCACAGTTACTGCTTGCCTGCGCAGAAATGCGAGTGTCAAGGCGGGCTTGTGAGAACGAACAAACGAGTCATTGTAGAGGCGCGTCGGCCGTCTGACCCTGGTGCCGCACAAGTTGCAGCGACGCGGAGCAAGGGGCAGCCATGTGGTGCGCTGCGGCTGCGGCCGCGAAGCATGCAACACTGCTTGGCAGAGGTGCAGAGCGCAATTGCATGCTTTGCATGTCGTGCGATTTTCGACCAGCTGTGCATCTTGTTCAGATCTGTCTGGTGCGTGCTGCGCACCAGGGTGGTGTAGATCATCTGGTGAGAACAATTCTGCTTCGGGAGGTGTCCGCGGTTCAAGAACGGCCTCAAGCGAGTACTTGTACCTGTTTTTACCCTCCTGAAACAATTTGAACAAACCCTGCCCAGTCGTGCCCAGAAGTCGGCTGCCGGCACCTGGTCCATCGCGTTCTGGACGTTGGTGGCATCATCGGAATCGCTCCCGTTACCGCCATTATTCCACAGTGTCGGCAGACCGTCCGAAACGAACACCACCTTGTTGACGTCGGCGCCCGGGATGCCGTTGTTGCCGTTGATCCAGCTCAGCGCATCCTGGAGCCCATCTTCATAGTTGGTGCCGCCCGAGGCGCTCATGCCATTAACGGCGGCCTTCGCCGAAGTGACCGCTGGCTGTCGGGTCAGTAACGCACGCACGTTCACGGATCAGTGCACGGCCCAGATTGGTGTAGGTTTTGATAGGCGATGGGAACGTGGGCGCAAGGGACGGCCGCCGGCGCACAGGGACACAGCCGCTGCTTGCCAGATTGGGCGGGTTGTTGATCACAAGCAAAACCCAGCGCACCAGCCCTGGGTGTCAGCCTGGCTTCGTCGCTGTTTGGCCCCGCTGCCTCGCTGGCCCGGCGCCTGTCCTGTCCTGCGCATCACTCATGCTTGGCAGCCCCTCCCCTGAGCATGGCGCACTTGCTGTGCAGCTCTTTGCTCAAGCCATGATGTAAAGGTTTTCATGATTGATGTAAAGGTTTACACAAGGGCATAAGTGATAGGTGGAAAGCCGTGCCGACGAACGCTTCAGCGCGTGCCATTGGCCGTGATGCGCACAGCTGCGGGGTGTGCTGCTGTCCCCGTGCGCACCCTCTCGACCGATGGTGGTCCCGGCATCGTGCACCCGCGCGGCACCGCCAGCAGGCTGATCATACCAATTTATTTGATCAAACAGGTACTGTGGTGGCACCAGTGTACGCTCGTGATGCTGAGGCCGTATTGTGTTTGCAAGCAACGGCTGCGGCGAGAGGGTCTGGGTTGAGGTTCGTAGGAGTCCAGAGCCCTGGGTTGGGCAGCGACTGCGGGCGCATCAGACGGCAGCAGCGCCGGGGCAGGGCGGGGGCTGTGCCATCTTCGCGGCTTCAGACCATCGTGATGGACATGTGAAGGGGTTGTGCGGGGAAGGCAGGGAGGGCCTTGAGGCGGCGCTGCCGGCGGCCGAGGGGACAGGGGCACGATGCCGTGTGTGTATGCGTTCTTACCCCCCCCCCCCCCGTCTGACCGGCGTCGGTTTCGCCGGGCCTGCAGTCACAGCGGCTTCGGCCATCTTGCTGAACAAGATTGCGATTGGGCTGATTCTTGCGCTGGGGCCGATCTTTATCCTGTGTCTGTTGTTCGAGCAGACGAAATCGCTGTTCCAGAGATGGTGGTGCACGACTCACCGGCGACGGTGATTTCGGTGCGCCGGGGGGAGTCGAGGATCCGGCCAGGATTTTATCGCGCATTTACAAGGACGAGATTCGGCATGTGCGCGCGGGCACAGACTGGTTTGGCTGGTTGTGCGACGAACGGGGATTCAACGCCGTCGAAACGTGGCAAAGTCTCGTAAAATCGCGGTTTCGGGGCATTCTGAAACCGCCGTTCAACGACTCGGCGCGCCACGACGCCGGTTTAACGCAAGAATACTATGCTGTTATTGCGTCTTAACCATAGGCAGCACACAGGCGTGCTGTCGCGCGGCGTCACGCGTGGTTTTGTGAGGGGCAAGTGCGCACAGGCCCACACCTGAGGTCGGAGTTGCGGGCCAACGTGATGCCGGCTACTGCGCCTGATCTGAGGTCTGAGAGCCATTGGAGGTGACGCTGCGGTCGTAGGGGCTCACGCGGTATGATGCCGTGTCGTCTTGGTCGGTCGACAGGAAGAAGTCGTCGGTCTGGTAGGGTCAAAGGCCGCGGCGGGGATTTACGGCGTTAGAGAGCGGCGCCGGACTGCACCAAGAGCGCCTGCGCCTTGACCGAGGGACCCCTCAGACAGGCGTCCACCGGTCTCCGACACCAGCTGGTTTGAAAAGAGCACGCGCGCCGCACTGCGCAGCCTGGATGACCCATCGACCAGCCGTACCCTCCTCTGAAACGTTTTTTTTTCATGCCGCTGAAACACCGCGCCTTTGTCATGAACGTGGCCGCATCACCTGTACGAGATCAGGTTGGCCCTTCCCCGGCTGCGAAGCCCTGGTTCACCCAGGACAGCGCCATGTGGCCCAACAGCAGGCACGTAGAGCTCCAGGCCGCGCCTGTTGTTGAGCGGCATACGCAGCGCAAGAGCTGCGTCAAACAACTGAGGCACGTGGCCCATGAGTGCGGATGATGTCACCGCATGCAAGAGCGGCAAGCAAGCGCGATGCTGCACAGGCAATCCGCTCAGTTTCAGCCCTTGAATAAGATGGACGGCTGCGCCGTTGCCCTAGACGGCGCCCCTGGCCGCTCGCTCACATTCATGCATGAACCCCATGGACTCGCGGCCGTCCTGGTCCTGCGGAGATGCGGGACACGGTGAACGGTTTGAGAAGAGTCAGTGTGACTCACGTGCACACCCAAGGCAACAATCGATCAGGGCTGATCGGGGACATGTCGTTCATAGCTTCAGGTGTGCAACTCGAGGTTCAGCCAGTGCTCCGACCGGCCCGTCACTCGCAAGCGGCGCCGTGCGCGCGTGCTGCGCGGGGTACTGCTCACTTGATGAGGGTAGCTAAAGTGTAGCTGTGCCGCTGTTTTAAACTAATCGGTGTCGGCGTGGATTGTCTCGGACATAGACCGCTCCCTGGCGATTTGGTTACGTCAATGGCATTGGTATGGTAAAACCCTGCAGGGTTACCAGTTAGCGGTTGAGTTTGGCAGGGCACCTGGCAAGGGTGGGTGTGTGGGTTGAGGGTTTAAAGCCGGCAGCAGGGTGTGGGAGTGTATAAGCAATGCGTGTGTGTGTGAATTCCATGTGTGTGTGTGTGTGTGTGTGTGCGCGTGCGTGTGTGCATGCATGCGTGTGCAGACGCGACTGGTGGGAGGAGATTGGCGCTGTGGTCGCAAGTGCGAGCGGGCGAGGGGATACGTGGGGCAATGCAGAAAGCAGCGGCATGCATATGTGCAGCGTACACATGCTCATACAAGCACCAGCACCAGCACAAGCACGCTCACACACACCAGCACCACTTCGAAACAAATGCACACACCAACCCCTACCTCCAGATCCCGTTGCAGTTCGGCTGAGCGGCAGCCACGTTGACGCCAGAGATTCCCGGCGGCGCGTCTGCGGTGAACAGCATCGCCTCGGCACCGCCGCCGCACGTCCCGCTGTAGCATAGCCGAGCTCAGGGTTGCCCGCGCCAACCTTGACAGTGCGCGCCGAAGCGGATCTGGAACTGCCACAGGATGTTGATTTCTGTGATGTTCATCAGGCTCATGGCCTCCAGATTGGGGTGCCTTGTGAGGGGTGCCGGTGCCGTGCGCGGTTGTGGCAAAGGTCAGCCTCGGTGATTGAGCAGGCGCAGCGTCAACGCATGAGGTGCGACTGGATGCTGTGGCACGGGCGATCGTGCCCTTTCCCACGGCGGGTCAGGCGGAGGCCTAGGGATAAGAAGCGCCCCCGTCGTGGCCGCGCCGCAGCAGGTCGTTGGACGAGCCGAATTGCCGTCATGGCCGTGCCATGGACGTACGCCCATGAAGATAGGTGCTTCATCTTGGATGGTCGGGGCGGCCGAAACGCAGCGCGTTGAGGTTCGCGACCGGGCGGGCACCCATGGTGAACACGTCGCGCAAAATGCAACGGGGAGCCATAGCCTTTAAATATAGCCTCCAGAAAATCGATGTTGGTGAAGCCTGCGGGGCAACGGCAGAGACGCGACCAGCACTGAAGAGCCGCAATCAGCAGATGCCGCAGCTCGTACCAGTCGACGAACCGCGGTAGCCAACCTCGTTCGCTGTCAGGGTTGTAGAGAGCTGGCGGCAGCGTCATCGCGTAAGTAACATCGCCTGCCTGCATCGGCAGGAAGCGCTTGTTGGCCTTCCGTCCGCAGGCGTCTTCCAGAACCTCGATCAGCCGCATGAGCTGCTCGGGCCGGTTGTTCCCGACCTTCGATCAGTGTTTGGCCGGCTAGACGACGCACCTGGCATGGTGAGGACCAGAGTCTTGTGTTGCAGGTAGAGCGTGGCCGGCCGCGGCTGCGGGGGCGGCGAGGGGCTGGGGGATGGGATGGGGACGAAGGGCCGCGGCACCAGCATCCAGTTGAGCGCCAGTTGCGCGGTCGTGCTGCACTGGGGGCCGACGCCTGGGTGGTCGTCAGGCGGGGAAGGAGCGGGCAGCAAGGTGGTTGGGGTGCAGAGTGGGTGGCTGACGGCGGGAGCTGGCGCGCGGGCCGCAGCGGAGCGGGCGCGCGATGGGCCGGCCGACCGCTGCACTGGCGGAAGGAGCAGAGATGCTCGTGTGTGCGGCGGGCAGCTCACCGCAGTCGTATTGAAGCCCATCACCTCGCGACCATCAGAGTTCCTGCAGACAACAGAGGCGGCGCGATTGACGCGTTTCAGCTGGCGGGGCGCGGCACGGCTCCTTCTGGGCGGGCCTCGCAGCGGACGTGGGGGCGGGTGTTGCGTGTTTGGGGGGGACGGTGGGTTGGGCCCAAACGGGATCTTCCGCGAGAGACCAAGGCCGCAGGCGTGAGCTCGCGCCGCAGGACCATGGGTCCCCGGATGCTCCAGGCTAGCGGCTGTGACATGGCGAGTCACCGGCCACCCCGTTTGCCCAAACGAGGCCACGTTGCCCCTTTTGGGCTGCCCGTTGGTACCTTGTACACGGGCCGCGTAGTCGCCCGATTCGCTTGCTACTAAACTGGCTCCCCGGGATTCGTTATTCCAGAAAAAATCGCCCGTTCCATTAGCTAGTAGCGCTACATTACCGCCCGCACAAAAATCAGTAGGACCCAGAGCCGTTACGGTAGGCGTGGCGGGTAGGGGCAGTACCGTGAGCGTTACGCTCGGCGGC
>NNCB01000115.1:0-26871 GCA_002317545.1 Scenedesmus quadricauda | reverse complement strand
GGTGGATCGCTGGACCACCCCCCACCCCGGCGCCTTGCGCTCAGAGGGGGGAGGGGGCGTGGCGGCGACGCGAAGAGGAGGCGAGTGGAAAGGGGGGCTTGTGCAGGGAGCCAGGGCGGCTCGTATGGTGGGCGTGCCGGGGTGCAGCGGATCAGGTCGGGTTCCTGCGATAAATCCCGGCAGGATCGTGAGCCCCTCCCCGACCGGACCCCGCAATGAGCGCAGAGCTCCTCGTGCCGTGCTGCTTCTCATGCCGTGCTGCTTCGCGTCCTGGCCAATCCTGGCCAGCAGCAACTGGGCCTGCGCGCTCCGATCGGTCAACCGACTGCACTCGCTGGACGAGCGAACGCGTAGCCCCCTGCCCTGCCACGTTGCTCGACCACCTCCACACCGACAGGCAAACCCAATGCAGCTCACATGCCCGAGACAGGCTTATGAAAGCTAGCGACCCCTGTCCACCCCTCCCGAAGCACCTTGAGGCCGTCCGAAGTAGGGGATGGCCTGGTAGTTGGCGGCGATCATGGCCACGCTGTCGCTGGGGCTCACAAAGTGCTTGGCCCCCAGCACCATGTTGCGGTCGCCGTCACCGTCGAGGCCGCGCCCAGGGCGGGGGCGCCGTCCGCTCAAGGTCTCGACCAGGTCGTGGGCGTACGTCAGGTTGGGGTCAGGGTGGCCGCCACCAAAGTCGGGCAGGCGCAGTTGCCGACGATGCGGGTGGCTCAGGACGGCTGCGCGATGCGGCGGGCCAAGGGTGGTGCGGGTCTCGCACGGCGGGGTCAAGGTGCCGGCGTTCCTGGACGTGCCAGGACTGGTGTGACATTAATGGAATCCTAACGGGGGAGGAAGCGAACAGCGAATGGAGGCTGCACGACCCCACCCCAGGCATTGAGTGCGCACCCCGTTGACGACGGTGCCGGCCTTGGCCCCCAGCTCGCCCTCAAAGATGGCCTTGGCGTAGGGCCCCGTGACGGCGTGCATGCTGTCGAAGGTCATGGAGAAGTCGGGGCGGCTCACAAACGCCCTGCATGGGGAGAACAGGCGAAGAGGAACAGCAGCCGGGTTGTGGTGTCGGCAGCGTGTGCAGCCTTTCCACTATAGCTAGCGCCACAGCTGCCGCACCATCTCGCTACACGTCCACAACACCAGCGAGCAGCACGCCAGCGCGCGCTGCCCCGACCACGACAGCCGCTGTGCACCCCTGGCGCGCGCGGGGCGCATTCACTCATGGGAGGACACCCCGGATTGTGAGTCCAGCTAGTCCGCCAGGCGGTCTACCACCTGCAGCTCACAATCAGCATACTTGGTCACACCAACCTGAGGGGACGCAGACAGTGGAGGGAAGGAAAGCTGGGGGTTGGGCATGCTGGGGAGAGGAGGCTGCAGACCTGGCGCGAGTTGATGTGAGACACTGCACGAGCGGCGATGTTGTCACTTGCGACCCCATCACACGGTTGCAAGCACGCGCGTGACCTAGGCCGCCTTGGTCGTCCAAGGCAATCCCATTCAACAGGGCGCCTCCCACATCAGCACGATGTATTCCCCGCCCCACCACTGGCCGACGTGGCCCCTCGCCTGCCCTCACCCTCACCCTCACACCCCCCCGCCCCGGCCACCCCTCCATCATCACCTTGGCGAGGTCGATGTCCGGGATATCGGCGGTGTGCAGCACGGAGATCTTCTCGGTCTCGCAAAGATCTTGTCAGTGACCTTTCGGTGTCTGCTCTCCGGCCTTGTAGTTGAACTTGATGCCAAAGCCTTGTCGGGGCAACCGGGGTTGTGGCTCGCGCTCATGATCAGGCAGCCTGGTCGGGGGTCATGGGTGCGTGCAGATGCATTCATGCGCGTTGATAGTCATTAACTGCAGCCAACAAAGTACATGTGCGCTCATGCTTTAACGCACCATTGGAGTCCAATTAGATTCAAACCTTGTATGGCCTAGAGCTTACCAACAGGTATTTACACCAACGTGGTAGCACTTGCCAACCACCTCGACTGCTACCATCAGCAGCGATTCCGAAGTGGCCCCACTAAAATCGTCGGCCGAACCATTCACTGCCTGTTCCCGAAATCATCACCGAGGCACGGATCACGAAATCCGTAAAATCGTAGAGGTTGCGCCAGTCGGTGTTGGTCGGGATAAGACAGCTCCCAGCCGCCCCACAGTTCGGCGTCGGCGGGGGCTCACTCACCGTAGAGCTTGTTGCGGCGGATGACGGCGCTCATGGCGGTCGTGGCCATCAGCGCGTCGCGCCCCACCATCACCTGGCAAACCCGTTGCCCGCCGCCAGCTTGATGATGGTCTGGGCCGCCTCCTTGCCGTAGTAGCGGCCGTCACCGCCCAGCCCCAGGGTCTGGCCCTTGACCTCGTCGCGCAGGGCATTGAACAGCGCTGCACGCAGTTGGCCAGGTAGTTGGGCTGGTGAAGTCGCGCGTCTTCTTGCGCAGGCCGCTGGTGCCGGGCTTCTGGTCCGGATAGGGGCTGGTGGGGACCCGCTTCGACGCCACCTGCATGGTGAGCGTTTGGTGGGAGGAGCAGCGGGATGAGGGACGTGTTCGCGCAGGTGATGCGGCAGGGTCGAGGCGCGAGCCGATGGGGGGGGCAGCTGCGAGCACGCCCGCATCCGCCGTTGATGCCGGTCGATCCGCTGTCGCGTGCACGCCTGCGCCTGGCCATGTTGCGCATCGAACACGACTGGGTGCCGCAGGTGCAGGCCATCCAGTCGGCAACAAGCCAGGCGATGTCGGCCGCACTGCGCTGAAGGAAGCTGCGTCAACGCCTCGGTGCCGCTGTTCAAGGCCAGCAAGCCTCACTCCCGCCTGCCACTCGTATGCTTGAATTTAGCTACTCCAAGGCAGATCCTGACCCGAGGCGAGGAGTTCTGATCTGCCAACGCGTTGCACCGACACACTCCCGAGCACGGTCACCCCGGCTACCGCGGACACCATGATTGCGCTGCGAGATGGCGCGCTGCCGACGAAGGGCGGACGCCACTGCCCTGGCACAGCAAAGTGTCGGGTAGCCGAGATCATCATCCGGAGAGAACCGATACACCGGGCGTCTTGGTCAGCGCGCAAGGGGGCGATTCATGCGAAAAAATGTATCCCTGAGTGCAAATCATAGACAATGGCACCTGCACTGGATCAAGGATCGGAAGGGAATGAAGCCCAATGGGACACGCACCGAGACCCATCAGCAACACGCCGCTGCTGCGCAGCGCCCCTGAGCTGCATGGTGTGCGGAGTGAAACTCTGGACGACGAGCCGCGATGGGCAGAGACTGTCGCTGCAGAAGCCCGGCCACTCCGATATGGCCAAAGCGGCGCAGGGAAGAGTGCTGCAGTGATGTGTATCGTTTACAACGCAAAGTTCGTTCGATCGCGCCAGCCAATGAAGCCCCACAGACCGTTCAGCGTTCGGGAGCACCCGGTGCCACTGCGCGCTGCTCTTGGCTCATCTGTCTCCCGTTGGTTACGGAAGATTCAAGGCGCTGCCCGCAAGATACCAGGTCGCCGCCGGCAAGCTCCAAAGTTGCTTGACGTGTTGTTGTGCAGCTGTTCACTTGCTGTGGATAAAGGCCGCTGGCCTGGCACTGGGGCCAACGCGGCGCCGCGATAGAACTGACCCGACGCCCGGAGCATCCTCGACCTTGCGCAGCATCTGGCGAACGATCACCTCGATGTGCTTGTCGTTGATCTTCACGCCCTGCAGGCGGTAGACGTCCTGGATTTCCTTGGTCAGGTACGACGCCAGCGGCTCCACGCCCAGCAGGCGCAGGATGTCCTGCGGGCTCGGCTCGCCGTCCACCACGGTCTCGCCCTTCTCCACGATGCCTCGCATTCTGCGGGGATCATCGATTCGCCGCCGTCGAGACCGAAACGCTTCGTCCCGACATATTTCCGCGCGAGGAATTTCTCCCATTCCTCGGCCTCGATCACCTTGTTCAGGATGGCGCGTTTGCCCTCGACCGAAAATTCGATGATCTTGTCGGCGCCTTCCATCCGTTCCTGCAGGAACTGGCGCTCCTCGATGTCGGCGATGTGCATAATCAGTCGAGGCCGACTTGCCGCAATGCCGCCGCTGGGTGGGGCTGCCGCCGTAGCACCCGTGGTTGGCACTGCTGCAGAATCCGCCTCGGGCGCTGCTACCGGTGCAGCTGCAGCTGGTGGGGCTGCTGGTGGTGGCTGCGTCCGCACGACTGCCGCTGCCTTTGGCTTGTCGTCGTCGTCACGGCAAACATGTCATCGTCGTCGTCAACGTCAACCGCTGCATGCATGATTGCATTGGGCCAATTCAAGGGTGGAGGGTGGAGGGTGGGGGGATGGTCAAGGTGAACGCTCACGGACGAGGCTGAGCGGCGCCGGTGATGAGCGCGTCTGCTAACCGAGAAAGTTATGCAGCCGCAGCCTTGAATCAAGCGGGTTCGGCTGTCGCCCTTCAGCACATAATCCTTCTGCCCGTATGCATCCGATCCCACGCTCTGCCTGAAGCAGGGGCGCATAACCCCTCCAGCCCTCACCTGGCTTGCCGCCGCCGTCCTCCTTGGCGCCGGCCTCCCCCTCCACCTCTGACCGCGGCAGCGTCAGCGCCGCCCAGCGCCGCAGCTGCTCGCAGGTCGCGCCGTAAACGTCCAGCTCCCCCGCGCTGACCAGCATGTCAGCCAGTTCAGTCAGCCGCTGGAAGCCCGCCTCGTCCGACGTGCGCCCGCACCGCCGCCGGCAGAGCCTGCGCCCGCGCTGCCGCCCTTCGCCGCGGCCTTGGCGGCGCGCTCCGCCTCCAGCTGGCCAGGCGGGCCTTCTCGCGCTTGCCCATGGCTGGTGGCGGAACGGGTGGAAGGGTGGATGCACGGGTGCAAGGGTGAGTGTGCGGCTGCCTGGGTAAGTGGTGGGTGTGCGCGTCGAGGGGCGAACATGTACAGGGCGAGGGAGGACGGGCTGGATCAGCTGCAAGGAGTGCTGACCCTATACTCCTGACAGGCAGGCTCGCGCATCAGTGGGGCCTCCACGGCTGGTCGATACCGCTGCGCTGCGATCGAGAGAGCCCCTGCACCCCGCTGCCCTGTGCGCTCAGCGTTCGATGGGCTGGGCTGCCCCCGCCGCGCATCGGCTTGGGTGGGGCGCTGCCTTTCCCCTGCCCGCGGGAGACGGATACGCAGCTGCGTGCGCGCAACCTAGCCGAAGTTGGCGCGGGCGCCGCCTCGGCGCCTTCGATGGCCGCGAGCTCAGCCTCCACCCTCACCCAACCCTCTCCCAAGGGGCCTTCACTGCAGGGGGGGGAGGTTTTGGGAGTAGCGATGGGGGTGAGCAGGAGGGGGGAAGGGAGGGGGGAAAGACGCCGCTGGCTGGTGCAGCTGGCCATCATCGTCTTGAGTCCCGCACTGCACCCTGATCCTACTGCAAACAATGGACAAATCCTTCGATCGGACCGGGTCGACCGAACAAATAGCCCTGCGCTTTATGACACCCCTCCGCGTACAGTAGGTCGAGCTGATCCTGCGTCTCGACCCCTTCGGCAACGATCGTCATGCCAAACCCGCGACAGACTCCGACGATCGCCTTGACGATCGCGAGCGCCTCCCGGTCGGAGCCGAGGCCATGGATATGAGACCGGTCAATCTTGACCTTGTCGAACACAAAGTTCCGGAAATTGCCCAGCGCCGAGTGCCCCCTTCCGAAACGCCGTCCACGCACTATACCGATCCCAAGCGCCTGCAATCCGCGCAGCGTGGCAAGAACCTTGTCCGGCGCTTTCTGCACACCGGTCGGCCGTCGCCGCCGCCGGGAGGTTGCCGCCGGGGCGCCCCCCTTTTCGGCGTTGAGCATATCGAACAGATCCAGCCAATCGGGATTCTGCTCTTCGATCAACCGCATTTTCCTCCTGTTCCACTTTTTCGTCGCTCTCATCGCTGCCTCGGCGGCGGCGATGTCATCGGGCAAGTCGGTGTCGCCAGGCGCCGCCGCGCGCCGCCGCTGCGCGCGCTTTGTGTGCGCCATGCCCACGAGGCTCTCCTTGACGGGGCCGCCCTCCTCATCCTCAATCTCAGCCAGGGTCTTGCCCTTGAAGGCCTTCCTGGTGGTCACTGCGGTGTGGCACAGGGGGCGGGGATGGGCGGGACACGAGGGGGGAGGGCTCCGGCACATGGGTACAGACGCTGCCTACGGCACGCAGTACAAGAGATGCTGTGACGGCACGAGGCTGAGACGGCATGAGGCAGGTCGCAGGATGCAGTCCTGCCCAACAAGCCGTGGTGAGCAGCGCGCAGCGGCCTTGCAAGTCCGTGGCGCAGCAGCTGGCGGTGCGCAACCGCTGCGCCCTGCAGTCTTGCCCAGTGCGCCCGTCAATCCCCCGCGAACCTGGTCCAGTACCTTCAGCGGGCAGCCCCTTCTTCTCACGCTTGCGGCGCTGTTCATCCTCCAGCGCCTCTTTGATCAGGCGGTCCGTAAGCTCATCGCGCGGCCGCTTGCGACTTCTGGCTCGGCATCGACATCGCGCTCGCCGCCGTGCTGCCGCCGGCAATGCGGACAGCGGCGCTGTGCGTGCGTAAGCGTTGAGATGATCAGAAAGCCAACAATATATTTGTCATCCGCAAGCTAGGTCCGGCTGGCTCGCCCTGGGCTTGGCAAACTGTTTGAGATCAGATCACAGACAGCGCGATGTCGCTTAGGTACGTCATAATTGCTGACAGCACAGATAATTGACGACAGATGTATCTGCTGGACATCGCCAGTATTGTTCAGATAGAACGCCTCTAACTTCGAGTCGATAATATAAGAGAAACTCGTCCATCAGCGTAAAACGCGAAAATATTGTGCATTCGCTGCAGAAAAGCACTGCGGTTCCAACCCGCTTGCCGAACTGACGCGCCGCAACATGGAGATGTTCCAGCAAGCGGCGGGCGCTTTCATGCCAGGCGCCGGCAAAACGAAGGATGCCGAGATCGAGGCGCTCAAGGGGCTCACGGTGCGCGGCGCTCGCCACCCAGCCCGGCACCGTGCCTCTCGCGCACGCCCCACGCTGCTTCCGACAGGCAGCCGGATCCCCTTGATCAGCTACCGCTTGAGTGATCAAGCGCATACGCTCACATCTACGCCTCGCACAGCCTGACGCTGGCGCAACATCCGTCGGAAACGCCGGAAGCGCAGCTGGGCGCGTGCTGCACGGCTCATGCAGGTGCGGAGGGGCACCGAGCAGGCGAAGTATTGGAAAGGGCATACAAAGCACGTGGAAACTCACGCCTGTCCACCATTTGCGTCTTATTAGTAGTTCCCCATCATTACCATTGTGCACATGGTATTCTTGCCATAAACTGGCCATTACTTCTCTTTGCACTTCCTTATGGCTGCTCCATCGCCCCTCCTCAACCTGCCAAGACCAGAACCGCGCAGCATAAAGCGCCAGCCTGCCCGCGCGCCCGTGCCGCACCAAACCCCGCCGCTGCTGGAGGACGACTCCCAGGCGGTGGTGGTGGAGGCGGCCAACAGCCTGGCGGCGCTGAGCGACGACGCCGGTGGGTAGCGGCCGCACGGACCACGCGCTGTTTGGAACGCAGTTGCCTGCACACGGGTGTGATCACCGGCAGAACCGAACCACGATGGTGCTGAGCACCCCGTCCTCGGCTGCGGCAGGCGTTGTGAAGGATCGGCTGGAGGCGGGCCACTTTGCGGCCACCGCGGAGAAGGTGGCGCTCAACCCGGTGCAGGAGGACGCGGTGAGCTGGAGGGTATCTTTGGATGGGGCCTGCGCCATGGCGACTGAACGCTGCATGCGGCCAGGCCCTCTGCAGCCCTCAGCAGCACCCGGTCAGCCCGCCTGCAGTCCTCCACCTTTTCCACCCCTGGCCTCTTGCCCCTCACCCTCACCCTCACCCTCACCCCGCCCCCCGACAACGCCAACAGTGTGTTGGTCAACCTGCGGTTCAGCGAGAGCGAGCCGGTGGCGGTGGTAGCACCGAAGGTCTGGCAACGCGACGTCATCAACCGCGCCAACAACTACATTACCATCGACAAAGGTACCCTAGGACGGTACCGGCCGCGGCTGCGCGGGTCGTTTCGGCCACGGGTGTGGCAGGTCGGTGCAGCTTTTAGCCCTTCGATTTGCGCTGTCAGTTCGTCATCTCGCACGCGGAATGCGTCAATAGGTATCAGCACCCGCCTCACCGTGCTGACGAGATTGTTGTGCCGCCCGGTGTCCCCCTCATACCCGTGCTGCCCCTGTCCTGATCCCAGGTGGTTCACGCCTGGGCCAGGGTGAAGCGCGCCCCTGGTATCCCTGGACTACCATGTACCGCTGGAGTCATAGCAATTCGCTGGTCGAGCCCGACATAATGGGCCTTGCTGGTATCGATCTTGCGCATTTTTGTGGACCTTTGTGATTTGGGCATGACGATCCACTCGATTGCTGAAAATTGGGTAAACGCGTTTCTTGCGCCTGTGTTTTACCGAATAAGTAATCACCAGCTCATCCTGCGCAATTTTTTGAAGCTCTTTTTCCAGTCCTTCCTGCGTTGTGGCCTCTTTCCATACCTCAGCGGTGGGTAGGCCGTGTGTTCATCAGGACGCTTACCCCGCTCTGGGTTCTTGCGAAAGGCAGCCCGGCCGACAAGGCGGCGGCCGCGCGCTCTGGTAACATCGCCGTTTGCGGCGCGGTGCGGCTACGTACCTGGTGGCGGATGGCGCGCTGCCGCTGGCTGCGAGCTGCTGGTCACAGGCAACGGATGAAGAAAAAGGCGGGGACGATCGAGGTCTGGGGCGATAGCTCGACCTGGCATGATCACTGCTTCTGCTCGGCTGCTGCATGTTGTCACGGGCCGTCGGCTATGCCTGCTCGTCTGCCCTGTCGGTGCGGCCATAGGTTTCTGGCAGCCGCTGGCGAGCTGCAACATACGCTGTCCCCCCTGACGATCATCGCCGCCTGCGCGCTGCTGCTTCTGGATTACTTCATCCGGCAACGGCGACTTTGATGCGCGGGACGTTAGCGCTAGTGGTGTGGGTGCGTGGCTAGGTTGTCAGCAACGAACTTCGCCACGTCGCGCAACCGTTCTGGGTACTCCGGCTCGCGACAGCCTTGTCTGCACGAAATCACTCCTAGCTGTCGTGCCTATCAGTCGCCGCAGGCATCTCTGCATCATCACTTGTCAAAACGGCAGCGCAAAAGCACCATGATATGATTGCTCAACAGCAACTGTGCTGCCGCACCATCATCCTGTTTCTTTGTCCCACCTTGTCCCGGCCCTGCACCGGCTGCCAGGACGGGAACCACGTGCGGCTTGCAATCGGCAGGCCGTTGTTGAACCGGAATTCCTGCGCCCAGTTGCCACCGCAGTAGGCGCCAGTGCAGTTGCGGGGTGCCTCGGTGGCGCTGGTCCCGGCCATGCTGAAGAAGGTGGCGCTGCCGCCGGTGATCGGGTCGTTCGGCAGGCTGCGGCTGCGGGAATTATGCGCATCGAAGGCCAGCGTGAAGCGATCGGTCACCGCCCAGTCGGCGTTGAATCCGATCGAGATCGAGGCGGAAGCCGAGGGCGAGGGCGAGGATGGAGCCCGAGGGCGACATCAACGTGGTGGAGAACGGCGACAGCGCGATCCTGCGCTGCGCGCGCTGGCCGCGCAGGACATGGCTGGCCGGCGGGCCGCAAGGGTGAGGGCGGCCTGCTCATCACTCGGCAGCGCGCGATTATGTGCGGCGCCACCGTGCAGTGCACAACCAGGCGGGCTTTCAGGGCTGGGATGCTGCGCAGCCGGGTAGGAGGCTAGCTCATTGACGTGGCCTACTTCCCAGCACGGCCTGGGCCATTTCGCCAAACGCCAGCTTCAGTGCCCAGGTAGGTACCTTGGGTACCCACTGGGGCTTGCACAAAGTACCCGCAGACCTGTGATGGGCACGGGAGGGCTCACGTACATTGTACCTCGAGGGGCCAGGCGAGGTGCGTGTGGCGTTGCTTTAAAAGCAAAAGGTTACCCGATAGATGCGATAGCTCCGCAGGCAGCCATCTATATGACCATAAAAATAGATTTAAAAGGTAAATCCTATAAAGGTAAAGCGTTTAGCACTCAAGAGGAAGTTACCCAGTTTTTAATGGACGAGGTAGGTATTGCCCTTGTTCCGTTCTACTGCTTTGGCGCTGACAAAGAATCTCCGTGGTACCGCATAAGTGTAGGCACCGCCCGCATGGAAGACCTGGAGAAAGTATCCACAAAATACATGCGACAGCTCAATTAAGCCACAGGTGTCACCCCCGGCTGAATGGAATGGTCGACGTATGGCCGTGTAAATCCGCTGGCGGCAGTAGCCAGGGCAACCGGCCACAAGAATTGGTACGAATACGCCCTGGTGGAGCTGGAGGAGCGCATCAAGTACCTACTGCGACCAGCCGTGTACCGCGGGCTACCAAGTGACCGAGCCACCACGGATTGAAACTGGGCGCGCGGGGACAGGTCCTGGCATATTGCAGGCCCTATTTCTGTGATTTCCTGAGTCGAGCTAAAATCGCTAAACCCTCAAGTAAGGCTATCGGCGACCCTGCGTATGTATCCCCTATACCTCGCTGCTGTGCTCAGCCATGCTAACTGAATTTTCACCTGCGTTGCTTGCTGGTGCAAAATCAGCGACTCAGACCAGCATCTTACAATGGGTTGATTTCCTGAGTACAGGCACTTGTCCCTGGACAATGCTGCTCTTGCTGCACATTGCCGTATGATGATTGTCGACAGATCAAAGGTACGCGTCCGTACGGTCTGAACTTCGCCGCAAAGGTTCAGATACGATCAATACTATCTTAAATTTTGCTTTTGCAACAAATCCCACGCGTCATAGGTTCTAGCACACACTTTCAGAGAGGCGGCGTAGAGCTAGATCCAGCTGGATGCGAGATGAAGGGCGTCGCTGTGGAGCATAGCGTCATGCTGGTTTGCACTTCTATTGGGGACGCAAGAGAGCTGCAGCAGGGTGAGTGCCGCCGTTTTTGGCGGCGCGGCGCATCTCAAGAATGTCGCCTGTCAGACCGCTGCACGGCTAGGTCAGCAGTTCGAGGTACCCTTCTGCACTTGTGGCCACCAGCAAGCCTCGCCTTGATCTTGTTGAGCTGTTGCATGAAACCGATCGGCGATGAGTGATTGGTGATTAGTCCGACACTCCATACAGCGGCCCCTGCTGGGTCAGCCGGGCATGTGCGACACGCCGATCAATCAGCTAGCCTGCAGAGTAACGGACGACGCTTTGAGACCAGACAACAGGTTCGGCGCCTGGGGTTCGACCAAGATCATATGATCATTGGGCACTGGCGACTGTGCTGTATGACCGCGTCATGTCTTCCCGACGCTGCCATCCTCCCCGCATGGGGTCACACCAGCAACACGTTCACCGTTACCAGGCCAACCGCCCGCTTACGGACGAAGGAGGCGTCATAAGCCAAACCCTCAAAGCCGCCCTCGACGGCTGGGAGGCCCACAACAAGCCTTTGCTGGCTTCGGCCAAGGTGTTTCACCACCGCTTCGTGGTGGTAGCCGTAGATGAGTCGCTCGCCAACTACCCAGCGGCTGCTCATCGACAAATGCACTGGTTGCAGGAGATTGGAGGAGCCTGCGGGCATCACGGTTACATATCACGGTACGACCGTTCGATCAGAACCTCCTCGATTGCCCAACTCAAGACATTACCTCGGCGATAAGTCGAGTAGTCTACCCTGCTGGAGAGTATGGCCCTTTGAATTTGTGATAACCGATATCGTTAATGAATATTATGGTTTAAAGGCCGTTAAAAGGATGACATAGCGTAGCCGCAGCGGTCTGCATCCTGGCCTTTCTTGCATATCGCTATAGGTACACCACCCAGCGATTTCTGGAAGACCAGCCAGGTTGCCAATGGAGTGCCCCCAGCTGGCTGGCAAGCCCAGCAAGGGTGGAGCGCCCGCAAGGGCATGGTGTTTATCTCCAGCGATTCGCAGCGAAAGTGCCCCTCCATCACAGGCCCCAACACAGTCTGTCCCAATTATGAAGCTGAGCGATGCGGACACTGTGCGTGGGGAGGCAGGTGAGACTGCTAGCACGGATGACAACGACAACAGTGGTCACATGTCAGAACAGCACCTCTCACCCACATCACTCAAAGCACTGCACTTTGCCCACGCCTTCATCGCAATGGTACCAAGCGGGCAGGCGTCCAGGACGTGCTGATTTGTCACAGAGGCAAGGCGCAGGGTGTATGTTATCTGCAGGCGCCTAAACGCCGATGAGAAATAATCCGGTCGTAGTCCCTGATAAAAGAGGTCCTTAATTCATCTGTTGCACCAATATTGTCTGTATCTGTCGATTTTTGGTCGCTATAAAGCGAGGCCCATTGCATGTTTTGTGGCATTTCGAAACCACAGTCTGGCGGATATGTCCATAAATTTGCATGCCCATGTACAAACGCAGGTCTATCGCCAGAGTATACCATTAGCTGGATCAGCTACAGCGATCAAGCACAAGTTGTATAGCTTGCATTGTTGGCGCTTTGAAAATAGGTAAAGCCTGCTCCATCGGTACACTCAAAATTAGAATAGATATCGGAACAGATCCCAGGCTATTGCTAGTGCTCGGTGCCAGGCTTTATGAATACATAACCAATGACTGTCATAGCATAGCTCGTATCAATCGCATTTACAAATTCTCCAGGCTGTTCGCTTCCGTCTGCAGCGTGGATGATGTCGAGTGCGCTCAAAGGACAGCACAACAGACCTACGGACTATCACTCTCATGTTTGCACTTGAGATTCTCCTGACATGGCAGACTGCGAGAGCCGAGTACGGCACCAGAGCGTGGGCTCGTGCGCCTTACCGTAAGGTCAGGTCATGGGCGGCGCCTATAGCCACATAATGCGCCCTCGTCGTCTCACGTCTTCTTTGTGTGCGTGTGGCAGCAGTCAGCTTCGCACTACGGTACCACAAATTTAACAATGACGGTTTAGCTGTTCCTTGTCCAGAATATCTGCTTGCCTTCATCGTCCAGCGCCGGATATTTTACGACTTCATAACTTACTTCGTAATGATCGAGCTCGGAATAGTCGCGGTTCAACATCCAGATCACAATACCCGGGTCAAACTGCGCCGCACGGCCGACAACTGGAATCAAATGGATAGCAATCTTGACATCTCGCCGATTAAGGTACGCGCAAGCAAGCTCAACGTTCGCTGCACCTCAAACGCGGGCACTTCGGGCATCCAGAAGAAGGGAAAGGTGCTGATCCAGTCGTTCCGGTGCCCTGATTGCCCGCCATGATGAAGGCCGCCCCCGATCCGATCGAGCAGAAACTGCCGATGACGAGCCGGTCGACGCCCGCGTCCGGGAAAAGGAAACGGGCGCAGTCGTCAAACTGTGGCCGTGGTACCCAGCCCGATCAAGCTTGCGGCACGACTGGAGCCGGCAGCAGCAATTGACTATTCACTTGGGTCGCCTTCCATCAGCGGCAGTGGAGCAGCATCGTCAAAGCGTGTGGGTTTTGACCTGCCTTCTCAGGACGGAAGTGGCAGCAGCAACACAGCAGCCTGCGACGGCAGCCCCCCCCTTGCGTCCGTGGTGCTGACGCATCGACGGCGTGCAGATGCAGGCCGAAGTCGCGGCACGGGGCACAAACTCTGCTTGCACCCGGCTGCACTTTCTGATTGGTGCTCGTCGGCGATCCTCCCACAGTCATAGACAGTCGCCACCTGCGCGACTCTGTCTCGGACTGCTGTTGCCAATGCTGCTCCAGCTGCTCCAGCTGCTGCTGCTGCTGCCGCGGCCGCCGCCGCCGCGGCTGCTGCCGCGGCTGCCGCTGCCGCTGCCGCTGCCGCCGCCGCTGCCGCTCCTGCTGCCGCCGCCGCTGCCGCTGCCGCTGCCGCTGCCGCTGCCGCTGCCGCTGCCGCTGCCGCTGCCGCTGCTGCTGCTGCTGCTGCTTGTGCTGCTGCCGCTGCTGCTGCTACACAACCTTGTCTTTGTATGCCCTTGTCGAACTCCGCCTTGTAGTTCGATGAAATGACGCGATATTCGCCGACCGCCAGCTGCGGAAACGGGTTGCCCTGCGTCGAATCCTGGCCTGTAATGCCGTTCTTGAGGACATAATCCTTTTGTCCGACGCCATCGATGAAGATGTTGACCGAATTGCTGCCTTGTGCGCCGCCCTGAACCCGATATTGCTGAGTATTGCCTGCCGAGGCGAACTCCCTTGCGCGGGCTGGTGGCACGGGCCAATTGGACATTCCTGATCTGGGGGGGATTGCATGGTATGTACCTGGGTCATGGTGCAGCGTCTGAGAAAGCACTAGGGATGACTAGGGCTTTAGGTGCTGTCAAGCGTATCACGTGGCAATCCTTTACGGGATGCAGTGTGTACTCGGCGATCGCGTGTGTACTATCGCGTACGACGCTTACAAGAAGTCTCTTGGCGGCAAGGAAGCCCCGGTGATCGACGGGCTGACCGGCGACCAGCGTTTCTTCCTCGGCTGGGCGCAGGTATGGCGGCGCAATTACCGCGAACAGGAATCCTGTGCAGCATCAGACCGATGCGCATCGCCCTCGTCCAGCGGACTTGGGTCTCGCGCAATCTTGACCCTTGGTATAAGGGTAATTCTGATTTGTAATAAAATTGTAAATCATGCCTCGTTAATAGGCATGTAACCATCAGTAAAGAAAGTTACAATCGATGGCAGAGCGAGGGCGATGACGTGTGGGAGCCGGACCAGCTGCTGGCAGCGCTAAAGTCCGAGTTGCAGGAAGGCGGCAGCATAGCTTAGACGTAACCGATGATCTTTCCGTACAAAAAGCGCGTGAAGAAGTGGGCAAAAGGATAGACGCTTTGGATGTACTCATCAACAACGCGGGGATCAACGGAGGTAGTCCGTATACCGCCCTTGAAGCCAGCTCCGACCAGTTTATAGCCACCTTTAATACCAATGTATTTGGCGTGGCAAGGACGTACGTCAGAGCCTTTATGGATTCTATTACGAAAAGCTGGCCCGCTGCCTACTGCAAATTGTATCAACGCGACAGCATACGGTAGATGCTGGCCGCTGGTGGTGTGCATGTGATAAAGAGCAATCAACATAGCAGCTGATTTGCCGTAATCCAACATCTCACATCTGGTTTATGAGACTGGCAACAGACAGTGCATGCCTATATTGAGTATGATACATTGACCAGGTTCTATATACAAAAAGACACTCATCTAGCCCGCAATGACTTCTCAAAACGGAATCGAAGCGCGGTTGTCGGTTATCACCGGTCGATGGACGGTTATTTCTACAACCAGAAGCTTGATCGCAATGAACCCAATGTCGACGAATATTATTTCCGCGGCAAGCTGGAGTTCGACAAGGGCGGCCCGCTCGCCGCCGAACTCAAGCTGGAGTATGCCGATTTCCGGATGAAGGGGCAGCCGCGCGATGTGTTCGGCGCGGTCGGCAATTACAACGCGGTATTCCAGGGGCCATTCTTCGTAGCAGCACCAACCCCGGTCCACGTATAGAGGCGTGGCAGCTGTGGCAGCTGTGGCAGCTGTGGCAGCTGTGGCAGCTGTGGCAGCTGTGGCAGCTATGCTCTGCTCTGCAAAACAGGCTCCGAACTGAGGGGTATGCCGAGATGTGTGCGCCCACCTGTGTAGCTGACAATCTGCTCCAGCTGGGGATGAAGCCACCCCCGTAGCGTACTGCGTCATCAGGCCCACAAAGATGCCGAACATGACCCAGCGCCCGATGACAATCTCGTTGCTGGCGTCAGCCAAACCCCTGTGGCTAGAGTTTTAGCGATGCTGCGAGCTTACCCATAAATTCACTGTAGGCTGGGGTTGGGTAGTTGAATACGGTTCCAGCGATAAAGAAGAAGATTTTAAATACCTGATCAAATATTCTCCTTTACCTATACATGTGACGCCTTGCCGAAAGTGGTGGTGTGCACTCACTGCGCCTTGGTGTTGGCGGTTCCAGCTTGGCGTCCTCAAAGTCTTGCGGATCTCCTTGGCGCGCTGCCGCTGGTACTCAATAGTCACGGTCCTATGGAATTAAGGGCACATGCATATTCAGGGACAATTGAGTGGTTCTGAGTGGTGTAAAGATGGCGCGTATGGCCGCTGCCGCGATGGACAGCCAGCACGAGCAATGTGCGCCAACCAGTGATGCTGCAGAAGCTGGTTCGTCATACTGCCCAGCAGCAAAATGGTACATTACTGCATCACAACCCACCCATTGCCAGGGGCTGCTGCTGCTGTGAGGGGCGCTGACACGGGCGCCGCTGCTGCGGGCGCGAGCCGTGGGCGCTGCCGCCTCTGCCGAATCGTCGAACAGCCGCTTGGGCTGCTCTGGCCGCTTCAGCTCCGGACGCTTGAGCTTGTCGCCCGAGGTGCGCTGGCGCGCACGAACCGCTGCTGCTGCTGGGGCGAGTGCCCTGTTTGATTTGTGTGCACGAGCGAATCGGCTTCGTGAGTTGTCTGGGCTAGCCGCGTTGTGCGACAACCGTTTATTGCTCAAATGTAGCATTTTGCTTCACCAGCACCTGCAAGACGGCCACTCCGGGCGCTCAGACCGTCCCATCGTGTGGCTGGAGACTGTGCGACTGGAGCAGTGAACGTGACGCGAGCAAAGGCTTGAGAGGCTTTTGCGATGATTATGCGACCTATCGTGATCGGTGCTAGAGAACAGAAGACCAATGTCGCTGTATCCGCTTGGCACGAGTCGGATCGAAGTCCTGCCCTCTTCTGCTTCCGGCATCTACGGCGGGGGTGCGATGGGCGGCGTGATCAATGTCATCCTCAAGAAGGACTTCAGCACGCGTGAAGTCAACTTCAGCTACGAAAATCCCCAGAGAACCGATGCGGCGATCACTCGGGCAAGCTTCAGCATCGGTGAAACCTTCGAAGAAGGCCGCACGCGGATGCTGCTGAGCGGGCATCTAAGGACTCCGCAGACCTGGAAAGCACTTGATTGTCCGCCGGCATTGTCCTCAACTGAGCGCGCAAGGCACCGCGCACAGCGCATCACGACTGCGTTGCTGCAGCGTACGCAGTGGTGCTCACTTTGGCAGCACGTCTGGCGGGGGGTGTTGTAGAGCGGCGTGGGGGGTGGCGCACCTATGTCCCCGCGGGCTCGCGCCGGCGCGAAATGGGAATGTGCGCTGCGCCCTAGCTGCGGAGCGCGCTGCTGATCGGTGTCCGGTGCAGATGATGTGAATGACCTCGCCTTCTTTCTGGAGCCGTCCTCGCATCGCGATCATCGAGGCCGACATGACCTGGCGCCTGTAGATGTCGAACCGGTCAGGCCAGAGGATACCGCAAGAAAAAGAAGGTAAAGTAGCTCTGGTACCAAGACATAGCATCAGCCTGTGCTACGAGATTCTGCGCTCTGTCCGTTGCATCACACAAGCTCATGACTGTGCGTGTTGCCACCTGATGAACGGCATCATTATGCTGAATGACAACTGTGTCACAGAGTGTCAAGTGGGCAGAGGGCATCCCCGAGGTGAATGAGTTTGCTGGCAAAAAGAAGTCCAAGAGTGAGCTTGGACGGCGTCACGCCAGGCTCAGTGAAGGGCGCAATGGTTTGTCATGGGCCGCAATGTTTTGGCATGGCGCCGCATCTTGCTGAGCCAGGAAGAGCTTTTTCGGATCAAACCCATGAATGAGGCCGGTGATCAAGACCACGAGTCCGCACGGCCACAAGGATTACCTCGAAATCATTTTTCTGGAAGAGGGCGCGGGCTACCACCAGATCGACTTTAACCGTTACGAGGTCCGGCCGCAGAGCCTGTACCTCATCCTGCCCGGCCAGGTGCATTGCTGGGAGCTCACGCAGGTACCTAAGGGCGTGGTGCTGATGGTCCGGAAGGATTTTTTGCTGGAAAGTACCTTCTACATCGTCTGTTGACGAGCCATTCTCAACACTCGCGAAATTCTGCGCAAATTAACGTTGTTCAAGCACTCGCGAAAATTCTCGCGAAACTTGTGTCCAAACGGGTCCAAATCTGACGTGATTTGTCCAAATAGCTCACTTCTGGACAGCTATTCGCACCATTGGAACGACCTCGAAGAATGGCAGGAAACTGCCGGAAATGCGAGACTTGAAGGTGAGTCGCAATGGTAGCGGAGGAGGGACTCGAACCCCCGACACGCGGATTATGATTACCCGAACCAACTTCTCGCCTCGCAGCGAAAGCGTACGGACATGTGCTTGCACATGCGCTGTGTAAGGCTAGGTTCAGTTTCAGGTCTGCCTGCGCTCCGTAGCAGCTGCAGGCCGCTTGGAATCCGTGCTCCTCTTTCGCTGCAGGCACATTTGTTCCAGACACCTGTTCTCAACTCTTTCAAGCGTATTCTGCCGTCATTGTCTCACGACTCGCCGGCATATCGCTCTCGCAACGCGCGATTGGTTGCCGCATAGGTATTGACAGATTTACCCAATTTTAAACGTAAACCCACATTATACATGGTATGTTGCCGCAACTGGTCGGTATTCCTCAGGTCGGCAACAGGACAGGTGGCTGCGAGGGACCAAAGCTGCTAGCATGTGTAAACACTTGAGCTGTAGTGCTTCCCTTGCTCTTGCCTATCAGATGTGCGACTGCAGGAAGCGAGAAGGGGTGCAGGGAGGTGGGGAGGGTACTTCCAGAACCTGCGGGATGATCAATCTATCACCTCATTCCATAAAATAGGGGAACCCGTGCGATGTTGCATATGCTGACCATGGTCGCGTTTGTCGTCACCTCGGTGTCTGATACGAAGGGCCTGTGATCGCACTGAAGCGTTGCTGCCGCCAAAAGAGTACTGTAAGAAATTAGAGCCCATTTCCTATA
Organism: Scenedesmus quadricauda; assembly: GCA_002317545.1. Taxonomy (NCBI): domain Eukaryota; kingdom Viridiplantae; phylum Chlorophyta; class Chlorophyceae; order Sphaeropleales; family Scenedesmaceae; genus Scenedesmus; species Scenedesmus quadricauda. The sequence goes on along the minus strand of NNCB01000115.1, from coordinate 8,086 downwards.
CCAAGTGAGAGATTGATAATGTATTTCAATGAACAAAATGCCTGTATCCATTCAATGTAAAGGTCCTGGAGAGATCAACTCGCGGGCATCACTTTGCAATCTTGACAAAGCGGGTCATGCCGGCCATAACCGCACTCACGCCTGCGCTGGAACAGTATGATCCCTTCCGACCTGTTTAACCCAGGCAGCCAAGAGAAGCGGTTTGGCAACCTGGTTCGTAACTTGCTTGGAGCCTGGAACTGATAGTGAATGGTGATCTGACCCATCAAAACCTGTCCTGGAAGGACCACATTATCTAAATAAGCTTCAGCAAAGATACGGAGGCTTCTCGAGCACCGCGATGACACAGTCAGGCCAGCGGTCCCCTGCTGCGTCCTGAGCGCCCCAGCGTGGACGCTCAACGCGGTGCATCCATCGTGCCGAGTCCTTTGTGCCAAGGCAGCAGAAGCCTTGCTCGCTGCAGCGTGCACCACCCGCTGCCCGGCGCAAACGCGCAATGGACGAGGCGGGGCACTCGGGCAGACAGCGCGGCTTCAAGGAGCGCGTGACCCATGCGGCGGGCGCCCTGTTCCGTGCAGCGGCTTCACCTGGCGAGCTGTTGTCTGACCCCATGCTGCGCGCTCGGGGACCCAATCGAGGCGGCGGAGATTGCGCTGGGACTGTTGCCGGGCGCACGAGGCTCTATGCACAATATTGCTCAACACGCCGGCGCCACAGCTAATGGCCGGATCAATTCCTGTCAATCGTGTTCGATGCAGTGATGGGGCGTCATGATTGTTGATGAAGCGTCAAGCGCAGTGTATCCACCGCATACGGAGGTCACTGGCAATTGGGCGATCAGACTACGATCCCACGTATCCCGCAATAGAGATGTGGCTACGTCCGGCGACGTCTGGCGATGTCAGCCGATCGCAGCTATCCTCACAGCTATCACTCACTTTGGGGAAAATCCAGTGCCATCGGGTGAGTTGCCAGCACGGTGGCAGAGCTCAGAGCGTCAAACAGCTACAGGCAGCGTTGGCGAGCACTGATGTCACCCTGCGGCAGGGTGCGGGATAGCCTTGGCTGCTCGCAGGACTTGTCCCACTGGTGAATTTTTAGCCAGGTCTGCATCGAGGGCGGAATGTCCCGATGATGAGGTTATTTTGCAGCTTGCGGGTCGCCCCCTCCTTGTCCCTCCATCTTTAAAATCCCTGCCAATCAATCGAGCGCGAGGTACGCGCGGCACCGCCCACTGGTTCACCGCCGCATCGGTGTCGGCATGGCCGATCGCCAGCCCGGTGAACAAAATCTGCCCTTCGTCCAGCCCCACCGTGCGACGCACCGTCGCTCCGTACATCGCCCAGCACTCCTGCGGGCAACTTGCGAGCCCGGCTTCGACCAGCAGCAGCATCACCGATTGCAGCCACCCGAGGCGGGGTTTGATCCTGCGGCGCCACCCATGACATCCAGATGGGGGCCAGGTGGATGAGGACATGCCCTCGGTGCGGTCGCGGCTGTACTTGTCCTTAGCACGCGTGATGACGTTGCACACGCCCTTAGGTGGGGGGCTACGGGGCTACCGGGCCGCGTTTTCATGTGCGGCGCAGATGCGTGATCGTGTGATTGCAACGTGCGCGCGCGTGTAATATCCGACCACATAGCAGATGTATAACAATGGGATTGCGCTTAGCTGTTTTTAATTCTATATCGCTTACCAGGATTTTTTTGCGCCAGACAGCGTTTTTAGCCGCATACGTGATGCATGCAAATGGGTCAATTTGTCAAGCAATGCATTCGCCCGTGTCTTCTGACTACTGCTTGCACTGGTCTGCGTCCCACGTTTCCGTGCAGCAGCAGGCGCTACAAAGGAGGCACAGGTTGCCAAAGTGGACCGAAGCAGGTCAACGGCCCAGCACGGTGCCAGATGGCGTAGTGTCACGAGCAGATCGAGGACTGGAACGGTGCGGAAGTGGTGGCCACCGTATCAGTGCGGCAAGGTGAAGGCGCTAGCCACGGCTGGGAGCAGCAGGGGCAGCACGTGGCCAAAGCAGCCAGTCCTGTGTGCCAGGATCATCATCGTCTCCTTCAGCAGCAGCAGCAGCAGCAGCAGCAGCAGCAGCAGCAGCAGCAGCAGCAGCAGCAGCAGCAGCAGCAGCAGCAGCAAGGCAGCCGCAGCAGCACGGGAGCACGACAGGCAAGAGAGTCCTGAAGACAAGCAGCTTGGGGTCCAGCGGCAGGAGGGTGGTGCAGGATCAGAGGTAGGGGGACCAGAGGCAGCGGAGAGCAGCGGCTGCATGGCAAGCGCAGCATCCATGGAGGAGACGGCCGCACCAAACGGTGACGTGGTCGCGGCCCCGGCGCATGATGGGATCGACTGCGACAGCACCCCCACAAACAGCAGCAGCTGCGGCGACTCTGCGCAAGCTGGTCCAGCGAGCGGCAGCGGGCAGGCGGGAGCGCTGCAGAGAGTGGCGGCATCGCCATGCGCCCCCTCCCTGGGACTTCACCTTCCAGCCGTCCGCCCCCAGCCCGTGGAATTGCACTTCGGCACCAGCCTTCGACGAAGCAGCCGGCATCAGCGGGCTCGGCAATGCTGACGGTGCGCCGTCGCTGCCACTGGACGATGCTCAGGGCGCGGCACGCCCCGCGTCACTTGCAAGGCGGTCCCAGGGGTCTGACGAGTGGGAGGTGCTCGACCGCAGCGCTCTGAGCGGCGCTGTGGGGGACTCTGGCGCAGTCGAGGCACTGGAGACAGTGCGGACGCTGGCACGGTCGATGATGGAGTGCGGTGGGTGGTCTTGATCGGCGTGCGGCGGTGGGCTTGGCACGCTGGGGCTCCCCAATTGACAGGCCTCGTGGGCGGAATCATGCAAGGCTCCACACCTTGATGGCGACCTTGATCGGTATCCTGCTCGTCCCCACCGGGCAGCGCATGTTCGCTACCGCGATCGGCTGGTATCAGAACAACCGCTCGACGACGAAACTCGCGATCAAGGCCGCTGTTCATGATCCCGATCATGGTCGCCGCGGGTATCGGGGGGGCGATCGCGGGCTTCCTCTCCAACATGTTCGGCCTCCGCGCCTGGTGGCCACGCTGCTCTGGTCGAGGCAGTGGCGCTGCATTGGGGGTGTCGGCAGGGGGATGACGTCATGCCAGGCCTGTGGGACTTCCCTGGCTCTGGCTGTTGTCGGCCTGACGCTCAGCATCGGCCTGACCGCCTGTCGTCCATTACGCGCTGCATGATGAGGACGGTTGGCTACTGCCAGGGCCAGGGTGAGGGGGTTGGAACAGTGCAAGTACCTGGTCGTGTGGGCGCGTACCCACGCTCTGCGACGAGGTTGTCATCCGGTCTTGGCACATCGTAACCCTCACCGTCTCCGACAACTACGCCAAAACCCTTCATATTGAAGATGATTCGCAGCTGATTTACTCAGAAAACAATACCTTCAACTGTTAATCCCTAGCGCGTACGCACTGCGGTCAGCTGCTGATGTAGTGCCGGAGCCTGCCTCGTTCACCCTATAATGCTGGCTGCGGATAGCATCCCCCACATGGCGCTGCGCCTGCGGGCTGAGTCAGCCGGGGCTCGACCCGCTGGGTACCTTGCACCGTAGGGACGAATGGGTGCAAGGTGGAGGGGTGGCGGCCTGTCTAGTCCTTGGTGGCAGTGAGCACGTGAGGGGTGTGCCGGTTGTTGCAGGAGCCGCATGGCTGTGGTCCTTGCACTCTAGGCGTGCCACCTGCTGGTCATGCCGGCTCTGCATCAACATCTGTACCACACCGCCCATCGCTGGCGTAATTCCCCCAGGTTGGAGCTGTCGACGGTTTGAGCTGCTGCTGGCCGGGCACCTGCCGGCCCTCCACGCGCACCTGCTGGCGGCGGGCCTGCCGGCCGTGCGTACGCGTCGCAGTGGTTCATGACGCTCTACGCGTCGCCCTTCCCCCTGCACTTTGGGGGCCGCATCCTGGACGTGCTGCTGCAGAGCGGCGACGACGCGGTGCTTGCGCGCGTGGCGCTGTCCCTGATGGAGGCGCTGCAGGGGGAGCTGCTGGCGCTCGACGACTTCGAGCCATCATCACCGCCGTCAAGGTTCAAAATGGCGGCGGCTGGGAGCTGGGCTGCGGGTGTCAATTGCTGGTGACAGCCGTGCTTTTTGTTGCGCATCCTTGCGACAGTAACGATGTGCGTTAGACCTGCCTCGGTTCGTCACAATGATTGCACTCATCCCACCGTGGTTGATGCGTCGCCCCCAAAGGTGGACCCCCTGCAGTGGCCCGTCCACGTGTACCGCCGCGTCCTGGACCGCGCCCTCGCCAGGACCTCGTCAGCGACAGGGAGCTGCGACAGGCCAAGGAGGCCGGCCGCAGAGACGGCACCCTGGCGCGGCCCGCCAGCTTCTCCACGCGTCGCCATGCGCACCTCCGGACGGCAACGCGAGCGCGCGGATCTCGCCGCACTGGCCGAGGCTGCGGACGAGGCCGTACCGCCATGCTGCCGTCTCGGCCAGCAGCCAAGGCAACAGGCTGGCGAGGGGACCACGGCGGCCACACTGCCATGCCACGCCCCTGTGGCCGCGCCTGGCGGCAGCCTACTCGCAGCGCCAAGCGCGAGCGTTCACGGCGGCAGCGGCGGTGCAGGGCGCGGCCACTATCGGCTCCTTTGTTGACCTGTCAGAGCTGGATGAGTTTGAGACCATTTCATGGCCTGCCTGCTCCTGCCGGGGGATCATCCTCTTCTACACCGTCGCCGCGAATTTGGTCGCGGCAACATCCGCCACTTTCCTCCTATTGTCTGGGCTCCATGCATCTTACTTGTCGTTGAGGTTTGGAAACTGTATATGCGCTCCAGGATTTCAAGACCTCTGCGATTCCTGCAGGATCAAACCCCGCTACCTGCACACTCTGCAATTGGGCCGCAAGCGCCGTATCATGTGTTTGTGGGTGCGCCTCCTTCGTGAGCGATGCGCCATGTATAGGCGCTCCTTTGTAACACTATCTGCACAACATTTTCTTGAAGCTTAGTAAAATCTGTGCGTCTACCAGACATCCCCAGGACCATCGTCATCAGCCGGCGGTTGCTGTTGCTGTTGCTGTGGCTGCCCAGCGCGCCCCGCGCCGAAAGGCGCGGTCAGCAGGCCTCACTCATGTCATCACCATGCGCTTTCGATATGAGAGCGGTGCCATCCTCGCACACTGCGCGCTCTGATCTGACGCCCGACGCCGGCATACGACCGCATCGCCATCCGCTGGACCGGCGATGCGCTCGACTGCTGGACCAGCGCAAGCTCCCGTTTACCGGCGTAGCTTGCATCGCCGACCCTCGGACGAATGGCCGCAAATCCAGGCTATGGTTGTGCGTGGCGCCCCGGTGATGGCGTGGCACGGCCTGCGCGCGTGGTGCATGGGCGGGATCGTGACCATCATGGTGCATCTCCATTACAGGGCGTGGTAGTCGCAATTTGCATGATACTCAAGGCTATAGTATTCGGGCATTCAAGGCGTTCCCGGGCGCGCCTGGTCGACACGCTGCCAGGCACACAATCTAAACGGCGTGCGCGCCGCTTCATCGAGCATGCGGCATGAGGGACTCTCATGAACCACTGCTCTCTGAGCACCTTGCCATAGTTTACTGCAGTCCATTGGTGTCGGTGCCGCCGAACCAGGTTTCGCTGACGCGCAACGGCGGCGATGCGCGCGTCCACGGCGCAGAACTGGAGTTGATCTTGCGACGACCATGGACTACCTTGTCACCAGGCGGGGCCCCGTGACACCAATGCCAAATTCACCGCGGGGGCACACCACTAGAGCTGGGCCCCAGGGGGCTGCTGAGGGACGTGAGACGGCAACTGGCAGTGGTACGCCTGCGCCTGGTTGATAGCTGGCCGTAGCAGCTGGGGCTGCTGGGCACCGTCTCAGCAGTGTCCCCCCTTGTGATGATGCCATCAATGGACGTACTCTGAATGTATTGAGCCGCAACAGTCAGCAGCTCTGCTGACACGCAATCATGCGGGTTGACACCGGCTGGCTGCTTCCCCTCGCGGCTGCTGTGAAACGCGCGAACACAGCCGCCCTACGGCTGTCAACCTGGCGGATCTCTGCCACCAAGCTCAAGGCAGTGGCGCGCCAAGCGGCGGCGGCGGAGGGCGCCACCCCGAGAGTGTGACGGCTGAGGTGGTGGCGGCTGCGGAGGCGTCCCTGGAGGAGGATATCGCGGCCAACAAGCGGGCCCGGGTCGGCTGAGTCAGACGGCCTCCGCCGTTGACGGCTGGCCGTGGTGGCATGGTAGAGGTGCCGACCGACATTCTGCAGGGTGCTAGGCGAACAGCGTACGTTGGCCATGCGAATTTATCCTGCTCTGCGTTCATGGGTGTTGCAGCCGCGCGCTTTGCTAGGGTGCTGCTGCCCTTCGACCCACCCACCTTTGCACACAGGCCATCGGCGCAGCAGGCGCCAAAGCGCTGCTTGACGCGGTGGCGGCGCGCGGCCGCACGCGCAGTGGCGGCAAGGTGCGCGTCCTGACGCACTGCAACACGGGCAGCCTGGCTACAGCGGCCTACGGCACGGCGCTGGGCATCATCCGCGCGCTGCACGATGCCGGGGCGCTGGGCACGCCTACTGCACCGAGACGCGGCCATACAACCAAGGTGGGACGGCGTGTGCGCCGCGGCGCTTAGGGATGAACTTTGCTGGGGCATCTCAACCTGACAGGCAGCTGAGCGTCCTTTGGCATTAGGTCGTGTGCGGTGCAGCTGCACACGACATAAAATTGCAGCCGTATGATCACGCTACCCCACAAGGGCATTGCAGCACCCGTCATCCCCTGACATCAGCCCCTCCTCTGCCACTCCGCCGCCCAGGCGCCCGCCTGACTGCGTTTGAGCTGGTGCACGACGGCCTCCCCGACACCCTCATCTGCGACAGCGCTGCCGCGGCGCTGATGGGCGCGGGTGACGTAGACGCTGTGGTGGTGGGCGCGGACCGCGTCGTGGCAAACGGCGACACCGCCAACAAGATTGGCACCTACGCCCTGGGCATCGCGGCCGCGCACCACAGCCTGCCGTTCTTTGTCGCCGCGCCCACCACCATGCTGGACTAGCTGTCCCGCCCAGCGGCGCAGCAAATTATGATAGACGCCTGTCAGGCGAACCACGGTGGCATCGCCCTGGCCGAGTGCCGCGGCTGCGCCCTGCACGCCCATATCGAGATCGAACAGCAGGTTTCGCTGCCCGGCAGATGGCGGAGGGCATCGTGACAGAGACGTGCGTCGTGCCGCGCGACCACGCCAGCGGCGGCACACGCGGTGCGCGCCTATCATGAGAGCCTTGGTTGGGGACCCGCCGAGCCCGGCAGCGGCACCGGCACCGGCCATGGCATCTGCGACTGATGGCAGCGCAGCAGCTGAGGGCGGTGACGAGCCCAAGGCAGTGCTGGGGCGGCCACTGGATGAGGAGCGCGTGCGCGGCTACGTGGCGGCGCGGCCCGCGCTGGCGGAGAAGCTCGGCGCCACCTGAGGGCGCGGCCGACTGGCAGGTGGAGGTGCGCGCCGACGGCAACATCAATTTTGTGTACCTGGTGACGGGCCCGGCTGGCGGCCTGTGTGTCAAGGAGTCGCTGCCCTACGTGCGCTGCGTCGGCGAGAGCTGGCCGCTGTCGCGCGACCGCTGCCGCATTGAGGCGGAGGCGCTGCGGCTGCAGCACGCGCTGGCGTCGGCGCACGTGCCCCGCGTGTTCGCCTTTGCGCGACCGGCAGCCGATTGCACGGCCACATAGCCGTCACGTCTTTATCGCGCACGGAGACGACCTGGCAGCCTTCGAGGCTCAGGACGGTGACGGGCACGTGGCGGCCGTCGTCCTGACGGCCACGCGGGTCATCCCTCATTGCTGCCCTCGACTCGCGCGCGTTCGGTTGATGGGCCAGTGGGTTTGGGGGGGGGGGGGGCTCTGCGATATTTGGCGGGTGTGGGGTGCGGGAGTTACTACTTGGTATCCTGCCGGAATTTAATGCTAAAATCTTAGGGACTGAGGTATCGCTGGGGTTCAGCGTTTCGTGCTCTCGCCTACTCCAACTGGGGCCCGTCGATGCGCTCCCACGTCGTCTCGCCA
>NNCB01000114.1:0-26877 GCA_002317545.1 Scenedesmus quadricauda | reverse complement strand
CACACACAAACACACACACACACTGCGCGCTTGACTCGTGCGTTAAAACACACACACGTACTACACACACACGCACACACACACATGCTCTCTCACTCTCTCTGCCTCTCTCTTTTTCTCTCTTTCGCTCTTCAACCCGATGTCGATAACTGCCAGGTCGTTTTCGATCGCGGTGACGGTGCCCTTGACGACGCGGCCTTCAAAGCCGCCGTGGCACCCAAGCGATTCATTGAGCATCGCGGCGAAATCGTCGCGCGCGGAAAAGCCGTAGTGGCCATAGAGAAGAATTCGCTTACTTCATTTGTTCCGGCCAAGCGGTTGGTTCCGCTGGTCTTGTGGCGCAGCGCCTTGTCCGCCGACTCGCAGCCGAAGCTCCTCCAGCTTCGTCAACATCTGGCCGTCCAGCTCGCTTATCAGCCACTTCTGACGCTCCCTGCGTCATCCAGGCGTGCCCGCAGCCAGGCCACTTCAAGCGGTCAGCGCATATGGGCACATGGGTGCTGCAGGTGGCGCCGCCAGCAGCTGCCCCTCGGGGCGCTCAGCACCTTCTGTCCCGAGCGCAGCCATTGTAGGAAGAGCTGAAAAGCGTAAAGGCGCATGCAGCATATGCAATACACCGTGCTGCAGCATCAGACACCCAGGGCCAACCGAACAGGAAAGGTACCGTGCCTGAAAATGACGGATGGCGGCTTCTTCTTTGCGACTTTCGGCGCCGCTGCATCCATCGCCAGTCCTGCGGGATGCTGCTGCGGCTGCAGCGGCTGCAGCGGCTCCAGCGGCTGCAGCGGCTCCAGCGGCTGCTGCTGTGGCTGCATGTGCATGAGCTGCTGCTGCAGCACCTGCTGGAACTGCAGTGGCAGTGGCAGCTGGTACTCCTGCAGCGGCTGCTCCTGCTGCTGCAGCTGCTGCTGCTGGAAGGGAGCCTGTTGCTGCGTTGCCTGCAGCACTGGCTCTTGTTGGTACTGATACTGCTCATACTGCTGGTACCCCTGCTGCAATTGCTGATACTGCTGCTCTTGCAGCTCAGGTTGCTGATGTTGTTGGTAATACTGCTGCTGCACTTGCGGTTGCTGCTGTTGTTGCTCCTGGTAGGGCAGCGACACTTCAACGGCGCTCGGCTGCTGCGGTGGAAGGAAGTTTTGGTGCTGCGGCTGCTGCCAGAGGATGGGCTGCTGTTGCTGCTGCTGCTGCTGCTGCTGCTGCGGCTGCGGCTGCTGCGGCTGCGGCAATGGCAGCGAAGCTCCCGCGCCAAGCACAGGCAGCCCGTAGAGCTGCATCGCGAATAGCCCCGGACCGACCTGCTCCAGCACATGCGGCTCGGCACCTCAATGAATTGCCGTGTGCGTGCGAGTGCTCATCGTGGCACTCGGCGGTTGACAGCTGCCACACACTCGCAGCCGGCACCTTGCGGCTCTCCGGCGCGCGCGAATGTGCGATGCGAAACGAAGCATATGCTGCCCGTCGATGCCGTCTTCTACACTCTATGCGGCACGTGGCGCTATTCACGTGAGCGAAAGCCCCGGCGGGGGTTTCCTTGGATCGGATTAGAGCGCAGAACGTTCAGGGCGAGTGACTCCTGCACATTTACGTGGGTCTGGCGCGATAGCTATCGTATGAACCATATCTGGTTCACGTGCCGAACCGCTCGATAAACGCGATCTGCGCGAAGCCGCTCGCCAGGATGCCGAAAGTCTGCGGCACTGCATGTCTGCACATTCAGCTTGTTTGCCCCACTCTGCTCCCGCCTTATTAGTCCCTCGATTGCAAGAGTATCGCTGCTGAGAAACCAGGCGTGACTGCTCAAATACATCGAGCTGGCGGTTGCAAGCCGTATGTTGACTTGTGCGGAAGCATTCTGGAAGTCGCTCGTCTTCTTATGTGTCTCATTTGCACCAAACCTTGCATCACGCCGTTTCAGAAGTGTTGGAGCCATGGACAAGGTGTCGTATTGCGCCCAGTTCGGCATCGCCATCCAGCCTGAGGATTGGCCGGCGCATCATCTGCCAGGAATTTTTCTGGGCGACCGCGGCGAGATCGAAAGCGAGAAGATCGACACCCTAATCCACAGCTTCAACGTAGCCGTCGAGAATACGAGTTCCTATCGCGCAGACTGGAAAGGCATTGTTGAGACGCTTCCGGGTGGCGCAAAGGTAGGCGCCGTGCGGGTCATTCGAAAAGCGCCGTTGGAGGGGCCGGCATGACGAGCCGGCAACGGGCCGCGTCTGTGGGGCGGGAGAAAACATCATGATTGGCTTCACCAGATATCATGAGCCGGGGAAACACCGGCCAGGTGAGCAAGCGTGTGGCGGGGCGCAGGGTGTGCCGGGCCCAGGAACGATTCAGGCGTATGACAGGTGCTACGCCCAGGACCGAAACAGCACAGGCGTACACGAGTGCCCAGCATGACAATTCGCAAAGGGCTCACGGACAGGCGTGCAAGCAGTGTCAGATTGATCATGAAAAGTGAGGTGTTGATGACGTTCATAACTCGGGTTCCGCTGGTCAGCAGGGCTGTTCAGCGGAATCAAAGCAATCATCGTGCCATTTGTGGTTAATGGCAATAAATAGCAGCTCGCACAAAAGCTGTTCCCCCGTCCGTTCGTCGCACGAGACATGTCGACGCACTCGTTCTAGCTGTCTCCAACCAATGGACAAAGATGCGGCCGCGGATCGCCGCGGCTTGCGCCCCAAGGCGCGGGGCCGAGCGGCGACAAAAGATAGCGATCTGAGTCCCCACCCCCGCCTTGCATTGCAGCAAAATCGTTGCTAGGCGCGCCGCGCGCTTCGCGCGGGGGACAGGGTCGACGAGGCGGTGACACGCCTGTTCGGGAACGCTCCGCGCAGCCCAAGCGGTGCGCATGGCCGACGCCAACCGCAAGGAGCGGCGGGAAGATTAGGGTATATCTAAGGGTGAAAGAAATAGAAAATCTTCGGAAGTCGTTGTATTTTTGTTGAGTAGCTCCTTTGGTAAGGACTTACTTGTAAGGCACAATGATGGAGCCGCATGCAAAGCGACGAGGACAGCAGGCCAGCCCGCGTTTGTGGCCTGCAATTTGGATCGGCAGGCAGGCTGCAGATTTCGGACAGTCCTTCCAGTCGCCTGTTGATCAGCAGGGAGGCAGCTAAAGCCTTTTCGGTTGTGGTTGCTACATGTGTGTGTAGGTGTGGTGTGTGCATACGTGTGGGTGCTGACTGGAAGAATGATGAGCAGGTTAGGAAGCAAGGGGCGCAACTCTGCAAGCTTTTAAATGAAAGGAAAGAGGTTGCGATCAATGTAGATAACCTGTCGGGGCATAAAAAAGCCGCTTACCTGCTGGCTGCCGTCAAAGTAATGGGATTGGGCGCGTTACCGGGCCGGCGGGAGGTTTGTGGCTGGGATGTTTGGGGTTGGCGTTGAGGCTGGGCTCATTCTGGTGCGGAGAGCTCTGGCTTGCGCTCCTGCATCCAAACCATTCGGACCTGCGTAACATATAACCACAGAGCCACATACACACACGCGTACGTACACGCACGCACGCACGTACGCACGCACCGCGCACATGCACTTTCTCTCTCACACACACACACTCGGCCGCACGCGCGGACGCACGCTCGGGGGGGCTTTCAGCGGGGGTACACCCACCATGAGCCCATACTCCTTCCTATATGTAGGCGCATGTATCGCGTTTCTCTCTTGGTGGGGCATATGGACTGCCGACAATCTGAAATCGACGATCTTCTGGTCGATCACGTTCGTCTTCGTAACACTCATCGATGCCAACAGGATCGATGAGGATAAGACCTACTTTGGGCGGACGATCGGCGATACACTCGGACTGACGGGCCTCCTCGTTTTCATCGGCGGCCTCGAAAGCTTCAGCCTGCCAGCCGGGCGCTCGCCGCAGGGGCCGCGGCGCGCGCGTTTTGGCGCACCCGCTGACGTGGCTCGTGAAGAGCTCGTGGATGGCGCACACGTCCTCGACCTGTGTGTGGAGGCACACAGTGCGGGGAGCGGATTGGGTGGGCCGGCGTTCACGGGAGGGCTGGCTGGCGCTGCGAGGGGCCCGTCCTGCGGGCCGCGGCCTGCGCGGCGCCTCCAGTCGCCACCGGCGGTCGCCGGCCAGCGGACGGAGCGCGCGACCCTGGCCCGTGCCTCGCGCTTCCGCGCATACCCGGCCGCCGGCCGGGCCAAGGCCGCGCTCCCTGGACCCTGTGCCAAGACGCGGCGCGCCCCTGGCCCGCGGCCGCCGGGCGATCGCCCCGCCCGCGCCCGCGCCGCCACCCGCGTGCTCCGCCCCCTCCCCCCCTCGCCCTCACCTGCTCCTCGCGGAATTGCAGCTGCTCCACCACGCCGCGCCAAACGGCCGCGGTCAGCTGCGCGCGCGCCTGTCTGCGCCTGATGACCATTGGGTGCCGTCCACGGCGTCAAGTCGTAGAGCGGTCACGGGACTGTGCCGGGCGGGCGGCGTGTCGCAGAATGGGGGCAAGAATGCCTGCGGAGCAGCGCTAGGAGATCGCTGAGAGCGTCTCGTAAAGCTGACGAGCGTGAAGCGCACGCGAGATGCCGCCAAGGTGGGATGGGCTCCCGTCGGTTGGGTGCATCGAGGGCAGCCGGTCTGGTCGGCGGGGCGACGCGAGTGGGGTGAGGGGGAGGGGGTGGGGGGCCAACAGCCGCGCAGTGGGGTTGCGGGACGCTGTCAGGTCTGCTCACGTGGGTTGAGGACGTGCATGCGTTGATGGGCCGCATACCGGAATCACCAGCGGGGTCGGGGCGCGCGAGGAGACGACAGCTCAGGAAAAAAAGCCCCGAACCGCTTCGCTCGCCGCTCGCAAGCACTGCAGTGGCAGCCCCGTCCCAGTGGCAGCACCCTCCCAGACGACAAGAGAGCCGAAGGCATGGCCCCTGCCTGCAAAAATCCCATTTGTGCATACCCCCCCGCCATCGAAAATCCCCAGGGCACGAACAGTGCGTAGATCCTTGCCCTTGCGGGCCTGGCGTGAGCTGTCGGGCAGCTTCGCGCGACCCCTGGAAGAGGAACGGATGGTCCGGCTCTAGTCTTCCGCGGCTCGGCGCCGCGGGCTCGATACTCGCCGGCGCCGATTCGGCACGCCGTCTGCTGCTCCTCCCGCGCATGGCGAGAAGCCCCCGGGAACCAGACCGATGAACTCCGGCGACAGCGCCCGCATGTCCTCGACCGTGAAGCGCCGCGCGTAGGCCGCGGCGTCGGGCGCGTGGCTCAGGCGCCACCAGCACGGGTGATCGCAGCCAGCCGGAGGCTCGGCAGTGGCCGCGGGCGCAGGCGCCGACCCTCCGCTCCGCGCGTTCGACGCTGGCGCCGCCCGCCGCATGGCGGCGGCGACATTCACGCGTAGTTTCAAGCAGGAAACGGGCATGGGGCTCGCGGTCTGGCGCCAGCAGGTGCGTTTGATGGAGGCGCTCTCGCTTTTGGCGGCCGGCGCAGGGACAGGCAGGACCTATGAGTCTGGAACAGCTGGATCTGCGGTTTAGAGGTGCGGCGGGATGACGGCCGGGGCTCAGCGCGGGCATCAGAGCCGGGCCGTGTGACTTTTGCGCTCAGTCAGTGTGTTTGTGTCTGTGTTGTGTGTGACACGAGTGTGTGGGGATTGATGTCGAGCTTCATGATCCGCTTGCCCAGGAGTCCGCAGTGCGCAGCAAGGGCGCCGGCGATGCCCAGCCGTCGCCCAAGTACCAGGTTCCATGCCGGCTCACTTGTCGTCATCCACATGCTTTGCCCTCTCCAGCACGCTGGTCCGCAGCTTCCTTTTGTAGCTGAGCGAAACGAACGTCAGCATCGTCGCCGGACAGGCCAGCCGTCGTTCCAACCGCAAGATAGCGGCCCGCTGCCGCCTCTGACGCAAAGTAATCGAGCTCGCTTTGATTGAAATAGCTCATATCTGCATCAGCCATCCTTACCGCGGCCTGATCGAACGCGCCGCAGCGGTCGAGAGTCGACCAACTGAAGCCCTTAGCGAGAGAGGCATAGCAGTCAGGGGCTGGTTCATGGGTGATCACCGCCCTGTATCTGCTGTTTCGTCCTGCAGGCGATCCCGAACCCGTCGCCGCGCCGGCTGCGCCGCCAACACCGCAACCCGTCGTCGCGACTACGAACGGCGGCGCGGCTGAACCTGTCGTCTCGACATTGCCGCTTCCGCCCGGCGTCGGTCCGGCGCTGGCGCACTGAAGGGGACGCGGGCAATGACATCATCGTTGGCGGCATCGGAAACGATACCTTGACCGGCGGTTCGGGCAACGACCGCTTTGTGTGGGAGGCCGGAGACCAGGGAACTGCAGGCGCGGCCGCTCTTGACGTAATTACCGATTTCAATGGCGCCCACTGTTAGCGGCGTGCGGAGATACTGCATCAACTCGCGGGAATATTGCAGGGGGAGGGCTGCTGCGCTTCGGCTGCTGCAGCTGTTGCTGGAGATCTGCTGCTGACGATCCACTCGTTGCGCTGCTGCTGCTGCAGCTGCTGCGGCCGCTGCGCTGTTGCTGCGGTGTTGTTGCGCCGATCCAGCCGGGCTGCAGAGCGTCGAATTGCATCGGCAAAGGTTGCTGCTGCTCCTGCTGCTGATATTGTTGCTGCTGCAGCGTCTGCTGCTGGTACCATTGCTGCTGCTGCTGCTGCTGCGCTGCTGCTGCTGCGCTGCTCCTGCTGGACGCACAGCTGCTGCCGCAGCTGGACGGGTCCGGCTGGGCACAGCGCAAAGAGGCCGGGCCCGACCTCCTGCAAAATGTGGCCCGCTGGCACCTGAATCAACTGTGGGACTGCTGCATTGTCGGGGGCAGCCGGCAAACGGCGCGGATGCCAAGGTCGCCCTGCTTTCATTGCACGGGAGTTGACAGGCGCGGCGGGGTCTGGCCACCCTCGCGCGTACGTACGTGAGTTTATCGGGGAACGAATTTTTCCATGCAATTGGTAATTGTGGAATCGCCGGCCAAGGCGAAGACGATCGAGAAATATCTCGGACGCGATTTCAAGGTGTTGGCCAGCTACGGTCATGTTCGCGACCTGCCGCCGAAGGACGGGTCGGTCGATCCCGATGACGGAGTGGCAGCTCTATCCCGACAAGACGAAGCGGATGAAGGGGCAACCGACGTCGCTGCCCGGAAGCTTCATCGCCGAGGTGCGGCATTCGAAACGCGCACCCCGGTTCAGGGCTGATTCGCGGCATGATTCATGTGACACCCGCAACGCCTGCTGGGGTCGAACAACTCGTTATGTGCTGCTTCAAAAATCAGGGCAGCATCGACCAAGGGACGGGGCAAGCGAAGAAGAATCCATGCACAACTCTTCAGCATCCGAGGTGGTTCGTAGATACAGTTGGGTGCATGGGTAGGAAGCTGGTCGTGAATGATGCTGTATGTGAAGAGCTTTATTCTCGTGTGGCCGGAATAGTTTTTCGAGATGAAAGTGGTGAGGGCTGGATGGAATGTGCGGCGAGGGGTTGGGGAAGCCTCGTCACATAAAGCGTTGCAGGCACGACCGTTCCTCGCTTTCGTGCAAGCACCTGCGCAAGGCCCTGTTCTGCCCTTGAGCTACCCCATACCTTGTCACGTGTACATATCATAACCGATTGAGTGCGAGGGCTGCCTGTCACATAGCCATGACATCACCTGGATTGGTCATCGAAACAAATCGCGGCACCAGGCGTACAGCAGCCAGACGCGTTCGCGCGTTTCGCGGTCGAACAACTGGCTGGCCAGCGCGAAACTTTTCGACCCGCGCGCGATGCTGTCATGCGCGAAACCGTGCAGGGCGTGCGCGTCATAGCGAGAGCCCCGTCGCCAGCGCATCGGTCGTAAACCGAGCCCGCTGTAAGTGAAGAAAGCGGCCGGCTCGGCTTGGGATGAAGAGCCGCAACCGGCTGTCCTGTTCCAGCTCGCGATCGGTCAGGTAAAGATAGGCAATCTCGCTGAGGCACGCCAGCATATAGGCTTTGCGTTCATCGCGCTGGTTACTGGCCCAATCCACCCCGGCGTTCCCGGATAGCTTCGGATACCTCCCTTTCATTTCCTTCCTCACGTCCGGGTACGTGCGGTCCCAGAAGCCGCGCAGGTCCTGCGTGACCTGCAGCGGTCGCCCGGCGCGGGAGAGCAGGTGCAGGGTCAGCGGGTGCACGGGTCGGGTGCGTGAGCGTGTGAACGTGTTTGTGGGTGTATGCGTGCGTGTGTGCACGTGTGCGCACGGACGCATGCAAGCACGCCTGCACACGTGCACGTGCACCTGCACGGACACGTCTGTGCGCGCGCGCGAGCGTGTGTGTGCGTGCGCGCGCGTGTGTGTGTGTGTGTTTGGGGGGGGGGGTCGCACGCATGCGTGTAGAGGCAAATGCTTCCAGCGCAAACATCGCATCAGCCTTGCAGCTGGGCGGCATTTCGACACCCATGGAAACACCGTCCGAAAGCACACGCATGCAGCAAGCACACCCGCACACAATTGAGCGACAGAGTCCCTCCGCGACAGGCGCAGCCCCAGGCCACGCCGCCCCCGCCGCGCAGCACCTCAGGGACAGCTCCTTCTTGATGTTGGCGCTGAGCGCGTGCGTCACCTCCATCTCGGAGACGAGCGAGTCGGTGCGCCCCACGCGCGCCTGCAGGGCCGCACGCTCCGCCAGGACCCTGCCGCAAGAGCCGCGGTGCGACCAACGCAGGCGGCGGCGGCAGCAAGTCTACAGCCGCGGTCCGACGGCTATAATCCAGCATATCGGCAATCATGGCGCGGCCTATGTCTTTGCCGAATGCTTGCCGGTTGGCCTTCCAAGGGCTATCACTAGCCGCCCTGAGCGGCAACGGTCACCCGTCGCACTGACGCCGATCCGATCCGGAGCAAGATGGAAAGGCGGCGGCGTTGGAGGCAAATCGGCGTGCTTACGGGCTGACGCGGCGTGTGTACAGTTCGTGCATCGCGCGAGGTCTTCCACCTAGAGAAAAAGGGGGGTGCGCAGCGACAGCACATGGGCGTGGCGGCGCTTGTCGGCCGACGGGGCTCCTGGGCGACGGACCAAGATCGCGCCGGGCGGCGACGCGCGAATGGAAAAAGGCGCGACGGTTATGTCCGCAACCTCGCGGCAGGGCAGGAGGATCTGTACGCGCAGGACCAGCTGGGGGTGCGCGGCTCGCTGCGCTCCTGACCTCCGTGAACGCCAGCTTGGCGACGACGCCGAGCCAGAAGCCGCAGGGAACCTGCTGGGCGCCGCCAGTCTGCAGGTTGACTCCGATGAGCGTGTCGATCGCGGCGGGGTCCATGCGGGACGTGCGGCGGTGCTTGGCAAGCTGGTCGGGCTTTTCGAGGCGGATGCAGCCATGGCTGGCAAGCCGGTCGAAGCGTGGGGTCAAGGGGTTGGCGTGAGGGTATGGTGCAGTGACGGTGAGGGCAACATGGGAGTGTTGAAAGTCGGCTTCAGCCGCGAGTTCAGGTGACTCGATGAAGAGGATGCCTTCCAGATGGTCGTGCTCGTGCTGGATGCACGTCGCCATCAGGCCGGTCATGCGCTCCTGATAACGTTTGCCGTCCTCATCCTGCCAGTCGACGGTGACCTCGGCGGGGCGCGTCACATCGGCATATTGTTCGGGGACCGACAGGCAGCCTTCCTGATAGACGCTATGTTCCTCGCTCTCGTCGGAGAAAACGGGGTTGATGAAGACGCGCGGGGTCCGGATCACCTTCTTGCCCTCTTCATCGTCGGCCAACCGGGACTGCAGGTGACCTCAAGAAGTGACGGCACGGGCTGCGCTGTCGGCGCACCAGGGTGTATATCCGCGCGAGGGCGCTGCCGGGCGGGCAGCCGTCCGGCAGCTTCGAGGTGCCGTGTCAAGGAACTGGTGCTCCTCCAGCGGGTCAAACGCCGCAGCCGCTGCGTGGAAGTTGTCGTGCGACGCCGCGGAGCCGCGGCGGACTGGGCGTTGCCTGGCTGCTGCTGCGCTGCGCTGCGCGCACCTCGCCTGGAGCGAAGCCAGCGCGCGGGACGCGTGGCCAACGAACTCCCGCCACCAGCTGCTTCGTGTCGTGTATCCCATGCGCTCACGTAGCCCGCGGAGTCGTGCGAATGCTTCAGCCGCGACCAGCAACGGGGTCGCAGTCGACCGACGGCTCCGCGTGGGCCGGGGCGATTCGCCGTCCGTCGATATCCTGAACGAAGGTGGCGTGCTCGCGCAGGGGGCTCCGGACGCGCTGCTGGCCAATCCGGACGTGCGTCGCGTCTACCTCGGGGAATCCTTCCGTCTGTAGGCACATCGCGTCCGGCCCGGGCTGGGGATCCAAGGAATCGATGAAGGCGACGCCTGCAGACACGTAACAGGCACCGATGGTCCGGCATCAGTGGGTGGTGGCAAAGGCACCCTCGAACACAGCAGAAGCACCGAGAAAAAACGGGCCCATGCAGAAGCTTGACGGCGCTGCCTGCCATTCCCCAGCCCTCCATCGCCTTTGAGCCCGCGGCGCCTTGACCGGCCCCACCTGCTCGTTCCAGCCGTCCACCGCGCGCTGCAGCACGCTGGTCTTGAGCCGCAGCACCTTGTTCTCCTGGCTCAGCAGCCGCAGCTCCTCCAGCTTGCTCACCACCTGCCCCTCGAGCCAGTGATCGCCCCTTCTGGCGCTCCCTGTGGAGATGAGTGTAACCGTCGCCGATCGGCGGCGTGCGATGGCGCGGTTCCTGCGTGACCGCGCCATGATGCGGGGACTCGGCAGAGGGTTATGATCCGGCCTGGCCTCACCGGGAGCGTGAAATGCGAAAACTTGCATGGGTGGCATTGCTGCTGGTCTTTGCAGCGGGAACATCTTTCGCGCAAGAGCCCTGCTGGCGGCTTCTTCCTGGGGGCTCGCTGCGTCGCCGCGTCTGGCGGGGCGACGCCAGGCTCACGACCAGCCGGCAGCGCTCCGGGTCCGACTGCTGCTTGACCTGCAGCTGCTGGTCAACGCCTGCCCAAACTGTCCGCATGGCTGGGGCTGCTGCTGCTGCTGCTGCTGCTGCTGCTGCTGCTGCTGCTGCTGCGGCTGCTGCGGTGCTGGTATTGCTGCGGTGCTGGTATTGCTGCGGTTCTGGTGCCGCTGCGCCATTGGCATAGTGAGCCGCTGACCGGGGGCGCGCCTGCAGGCCGCAGCTCAAACCGCCTGGTGCGACCAGCTCGAGCCATGTCCCTCGCCATCGATCACTGCGTTCTGCGGCGATCCGGACGTTGCGCTCGCCGCCGCGGCTGGCGAGGCGATCAGCGTCGCGTCGACGAGGCCAAAGTGGCCGTCTGGCGCCGCTTCGAGTAGCCGCATCGAGTGCCGCGGCTGCGCTGGATCGTCCAGTAGACTGTCTGCGCATTCCATGTTGGGGTGCTAGGGGCTTTCGGCGGGGCGCGCAACCTGGTGTGCGGCGGTGTGTCTTGCAGTCACCAGGTGGCCGTTGCTGCTGTTCCTGCGCGCCTTGGGCTGCGAAAGATGCGCTTGCAGGCAACCACCAAAGATGATCGAGCGCTGCGAGTCCGTTGGCTCGCGGTCCAGGTGTTGCTGTCTACAGGCATCTGCGCGTGCGCTAATGAAAGTCGTGCCGAAGTCCGGACACGGGATTCCGTCGGCCTCTCGAATGACGAGCTTGCTTGGCGATCGAAGTGTTCAACGACCTGTCGCATCACATAGGTGATCGCAGTGACATCCTCTGCGTCATCGGCACTGCTGGCTGGATGACCGTATCAAACGCACGGAACTGCTACATTTGTTGCATCGGCATCTGCAGCCGTCGACGCCGCTGACAAGCATACGGACCACTATTTGAGAACAGTCAAATGGGCGGTCGTGCCGTCCTGCCGCAAATGACCTTCGTCGTCCAGCCGCAAAATGCAGTGCTGAGCGTGTACATCGCCACCACCAGGATAATCGTGAGACCAGGCACCATTGTGCAGCAAATGGCTTGACAGCACATCGGGCGAATCACATGGATGCCGTTCTCTTGTGGCATGCAGTGCAGTACAAGTAGCTTGTTCGGGTTAGACAGCTACTTCATACTGAAAGGTTGAGCCACAGAAATGCTATCTGCATAACGTTTTGTTGCGTGGAGCGCATCGAAGCATCAAATTCAATTTTTGTACAAAAGTGAACCGAAGAACTGCCGTTGAACTTTGCAGTTTCGCCCCACTATCGCAAAGACCATTGTTAGCAGATGCATGTTCAGTCATCAGTTCTCTGAAGGATCGACTCTGTGCGAGGAAGTGGACATGCACATGCGATGGCCCACACAGGCTATGCAAAAGGAAGTGAGCGGTAAAGGTACGTACGCCACCATGTAAACGATCAACAGGCTAGTTGACTCGGATGCGACGCTGCCGTGCCACGAGCTACGTCTACCTTGCAGAACCTCATCGCAAATCAGATCTTGAGGATTTCACGAGACCGTCAATATCGGCTGCGCTCAGGCGCTGCTGGTAGCCGTAGTCGATGAGGTGCACGCCGTCGTCGTAGACCTTGGCGCGCTGCTCCGGGCTCATGGCGCTGCAGTTGTTCTTGCCTTCACGTTGAGACGTTGAGCGGCCTCACCTGACGTCGAAGAGCTTCTCGACCGCGGCCTTGATGTCGGCCTTGGTCGCGTCCCTCGACACCTCGAACGCATACTGGAGCCAAGGGCAGGTCGGTCTTGTGAATCGGAGCATGCCGGCCGGATGTGCGCGTTTGGCTGCTGGCATGCGATGGATGCACGACGGGCAGGCACGGAGCGGGGCTGGGCAGATGCGATGTACAGCTATGTCCGCACCCTTGCATTTGTGGGCAGGGTGGGTATGACCACGGTGGTGGATCCGTCCTTTGCGTGGCGGCCCAGAGCTCTTCATGCGCACGATTAAATGTATTTTCGCTGCGGATTCATAGGGTTGCATCGTGGGGTAAGGCATCAGCTCGGATTGTCCGGTGAAGCGACGTTGCTGTGGCGCAGTAATTAATCCCCTGAAGCGACAGCTCGCAATCCTGGTGCGGCTGGTGCGCCACTTGGCAACAAGCCAGCTGAGCCAAAGGTCGCACGGCGATAGCAGCAGGATAGTTTTGGAGCGGCCACTAGATTGATTCAGTGCATCCACAGTAACGCATCAACCAACACCAACATCACACATGCACACGCAATAGCATGTACAAATGAAAGCTGTGTTCCTGCTTACAAAGAGCGAACGCGGCATCCACCTTGTACACGTCTGTCATGTCGCCCTCCCGAAGCGCAGTGTCGTGCCGAATGTTTCCGGCGATGCCTCGAGTGTGCAACATCCCGGCATGTTGCATCGCATCACACGCCTTAGACGATGGTCGAAAACCGGCCCGTCTCCGACCAAAGACGAATAGGCGCATCGCCGCATCGCGCGCAGCCTCGACGGTGTTCCAGTCCGCGCGTCATTGAACCGGAACAGCGACGCCACGGCAGCCATCGGGCCATATTTCGGACGAGGTGCCGCAACGGGGCCAGCTCAAGCAATGGCTGACGATGATGGTGGGGCGTCCGGAATTCGAGGAGGGCTAGAATGGGCGTTGCGATGACCGAACGGGACGAAGTCTCCATGTTTGTGCGGGCCGGGGACGACACGTCCATATTGCCGGGCAGCAGCCTGTATAGCGAGATCGAGGCGCTCCTGTATCGCGAGGCCGAACTCATGGACAGCCATTCGTTCGACGCATGGCTCGGGCTCTGGCACCCCGACGGCCTCTACTGGGTTCGTCGATATGTATTGACACACATCCAGAAGCAGCAGGTCATACCTTGATGCAATCAAACTGAGGATTTTGTATCCGGTCATATAGCAGCTGATGATGGCATTATAGCCGTTGCGGTACCGGCGTGCGCTCGAAATCCAGGAGCGCGTCGGTGGAGTCAATCACCCATCCTATGCCACCACGCTGATCAATCTTGCCTATAATTTGCGCGACGATGGCCGTTCGGAAGCCGCCGAGCCGTTGATGCGGCAGGCGCTCGGGATTTTTCAGGGCAAGTTCGGCGACGACAATCCCGAAACCGCCTGGGCTTATCTCAGCCTGGGGCACACTCCCGTTCTCGAGTCGCCGAACGCCAGCATCGTGAGCTGCTTGTGTTTTTGGACGTCGGCCATGCCCAACAGCACAGGCACCTGCGGCCACGCAGTGGTGTTCGAGGCGCGGGGGCTCTCGTCAGTCAGGGCGCATCCCTCTCCTGCGCGGCACGCGCGCGCTCTCCGCTGCAACCTCGCGCACGGGTCCACCCAGACGGCCTTATTGGAAGAGAGTGAGGGCTCTAGTCACCTGCTGCCCTGTAATGGCGGGTGCTGCTCGAGCGAGTCGCTCCAGCCACTGTGGAAACTGCTCCCCAGACCATCATGCTTCACGAAGGCCACGGGCAGAACCTGCTGGCCCATGACTGCCTTGTGGTGCCTGCAAGCAGGATGACCAACATATGCGGTTCCTGCGCTTGTGTGACAGCGTGTCCGTCATAGCATTTCGCAGTACTGGCCAGGTGGCCATCAAACAAAAAAGATACATCGCCCGCACCGCATGGCCGACCACCTTGGTTTGCTCGCGGACCGGAAGATGGGACTGATTGTATTCGAAGGTCTTTTTCTGCACGCCGCCGGGGCTGCGATTGTGCGCAATAGCCTCTTCAACGAAGAAGTTGGGCGCCTGCCCCCGCTCATCGATGAAGGGGAACTTGCAAGCTCCAATTTAGTGTGATTGAAGCATCCTGCGGAACAGACCTGAACAGCTCTTGCGGCTTGTGCAGTAAGATACACGGCTAGCGAGTGTGCAGCCTTCACCTCAACAGACCGGGCACCGCCGCCGCGGTGTCCACCGCGCAAACAAATGTCCTCTGGAACCGCGTGGCTTCAAGACTGCACACCGAATTTGCACCGATAACAGGCAAGAAAGGTGTCGGTCGCCGCAAAATTGGCTCGCATCGCGCAATCGCCAGCACCGCCGCCACCTCCCGCATTGAAAAAGCTGCCGGCCAGGCTGCCGCTTCGCCGCAGCTGGCCGATGTCGGCGCCAGTCACCTTTACTGCCCAGGACCGCGCTTCAGCAGGTCGCCTGTGGATTTGCCGTATGATGCAATTGGGTGTCAAGGCGCTTGAACACGGCAGAAAGGTATATAGATGCGTGTGGCCTGGATGAATTAAGAGCCGCGGCGACAGCGCATGATAAAAAGGCCGCCTCACCCGCTTCGTTGAGCTGATCAATGAAGGCTGTATGCCCGCACATTGATCTTTAGCTCCGACGCCAGCTGCTTTTGGGGGGAGGGTGGGGATGCAGAGGCAAGGGTTGACTGTTGATGCTGATGCAGCCGGCTAAATTGAAGGTGTTGAGATTCGGGTGCAAGCGTGCATGGATGGCGTCGCAGGCAATCACCTGTTCACGCACCCCAGTCACCAGCAACTTTTCGATGATGGTCGTTCATCTGGGACCTGTTGTTCCTCTGGATTTCGCTGCCGCTGCCTCCCCAGCAGGCGAGGCAGCCGATTTGATGCATATTGCCCCAACAGCACCCGGGCAGCTGTTCCCCGCCATGTCGATCATGGCGCGCCGATCCTCGTCCCGCACCGCCATCAGCGACGCCAGGAAGCCCGCCGGCTCGATCTTGCCGGAGCGGAATTCGTCGATGACGCGATAGACCAGCCGGTCGATAGGCCACGCCCTGCGTAGCCCCGTTGACGCGACGGGTAAAACATCGGGCAGCTGGCAGAATGTACGTTATGACACAAACTACCATCATGCTGCTCCGCCGCCTCAGCGCTTTCGCCTTCCTCATCAGCTTCTTTCGGGCCCGCTGCCTTGATCTGCGCCTCCAACTCCCCCTTCTTTGCTTCCAGCTCGGCGATCTCGGTGACGAACCCGCCCATCAGGAAGCGCACCAACTTGTGCTCCAGCGGATTGTCCTTGCTGCCCTTGTCCTCCAGCGCAGTGACGATGCTGGGCCCAGGCATGCGCCGAACCCCAGGCCCCCGCCCCCGCAGCGGGCCAGCAGGGCTCTGACAAGATCGCTAGGGCGTCCTGGGTTCCCGCGGTTTTGAGTTGAAGTTTCGAGCTGGTGTAAGGGGGCGAGGAGCATCCCGCGGTCCTCGCTTTGTTGTGCATCGGCATGCGCAGAAGCTCTGGTTTTGTCGGGGCTCTGGCACGCATTCGATCCTATCCGCCCCGCCGCTGTGCTGGACGATGCGGTGGCCGCGATAATCCTGCACCTGCCAACCCAGCGCATAGCCCTGCTGGTTCGGCTGCGCGGGTTTCAGACTGTCGGGCAGCGCGGCGATCGGCCACTCGGGGTGACCGCGCCTCACCTCCTCCCGCATGTCGACGCGCGCCCGCGCCTTGCCAGCCGCACCAGGCTCTCCAGCTGCCGCGCGGTGATGGGCGCGCCGCCGTCATCGGCGCGGCGCTGTCGGCGCGCAGCTGGAGGCAGAACGCCTGCCAACCGTGTGCGCAAAGGGGGGCTGTGTCGGCGAGGAGGGCAGACATCAGGCGCCGGCAGGGGCAGCCCGGCACGCACCTCGTGCGCGCCTTCGCCACCCACCTGCTCGAAGGCGGCGCGGACCTCCGCGCGCTTCAGCTGATGCTGGGCCACGCAGACATCGCCACCACCGAAATCTATACCCATGTCGACAGCCTGCGACTGGTGAGCGCCCAACAGCACCATGAGATCAGTCCTTTGCACACATGCATGCACACAGACACACACACGCACACAGTACACACACACACACATTCTCTCTCTCCCTCTCTATTACACACACACACACATTCATACGCCGTCTACAAACGTCTGGCAGTGGCAAAAAATCACCGCACAGCTCAACACGTGCAGGTCTGACCTGCAGCGCCTCTCGCGCGTCGTCGCTAAGCACGGGGTGGACGTGGGCCCTGGCATAGGCGATGTACTTGCGCAGCAGCGGTACGGGCAGCGGCTGGGACGCCTCCACGTCGGAACCAGACAGCTGCAGCCGCTGTTGGGGGAGGAGGGGGCCAGCAAATGGCGGGCCGTGACGGCGGCAAGTCGTGCACGGCGGCGGCACCAGAGGGGTGCAGGCGCGATGCAACAATAACATCGGAGAGGCAATGGTCGTGCAGGACCGCGATCACGCAAGATGCGGCAACTGGTCGCTGAGGCCTGGAGGCTTGGCAGTCGATCTCACCTGCCGCAGCGACGCGCCCTGCAATTGCTGCGCCCCGCCCCGCCCCGCGCCGCCGCCGCCGCCACCACCGCCCCACCGGTCGCCGCCTGGCGTCGCCTGGCTGCTCAGTTGCGAA
Source organism: Scenedesmus quadricauda (assembly GCA_002317545.1). Taxonomy (NCBI): domain Eukaryota; kingdom Viridiplantae; phylum Chlorophyta; class Chlorophyceae; order Sphaeropleales; family Scenedesmaceae; genus Scenedesmus; species Scenedesmus quadricauda. Next base: position 9,649 of record NNCB01000114.1, on the reverse strand, counting down.
TCGCTGCCGCCCGGCCCGCGGTGCTGCAGCAGCCGCTGGCGCGCGACTTGGCCCTGTCATCCAACCGCAGGCGGCGTGCGACCAGACGCTCGGGTCGGTCAATGCCGCCCTGCCCAAGCGAGCGCTCAGCAGCTGCGGCCCTCGCCAGCAGGCATGCGGGCTTGGCAACACGGGAGACACTGCTGCACCCTGCCCCTGCTGGCCAATCCTGAGCAGTGCAGTGAGCGTCGCTGCCGATAACCGCTTCCAGGCCTCTCGCGCCCGCTCGCTGACGCAGGCGCGCCCGCTTCGCCCAGCACCCTGTCCCAGCCCTTCCGGACCCCTGCGTGCCTCACCGCTGTGCAGCGCCATGGCGTGTTCGCTAGTCCTGGTCCGCATCTCGTCGTGCCGGTGCAGCAGCCAAGCCAGCGCATGCAGTGCGACAGGCGGGCAGGGGACAGGCGCACGTGCGCCTAGCGGAGTCCAGAGGGGAGGTGGGCGCACCCGCACGCATCGGGTGTGGGTGGATGAGAGAGGAAGAGAGGAACAGAGAGACAGAGAGGGGTCGAGCCATAAGCTGTTGCAAACGGTTGATTCCAGCCGCAGCACTGTCGCCAATCGCGCCGGCGTCCAAGCGCACTTGCCGGCAAGAGATAGGCATATGGCCGAAGCAGAAATGGTGATGCCCGATCCAACGGGCGAGGAAGCACGGGCTAGGCGCCTGCAATGGCGGATGCTGATCGGCTTTGTCGTCGGCCTGGCCGCGGGGTTGGCTGCGCATTACGGCGCCGCCGGAAGTAGCCACCAGCCCGCCTTGGCGACGCTCACCTCGGCGGTCGGCGCACATCGTTTGGCTGCGCAGTTGCGCTGTGCATGCACAAGCAGCTCGTGCTCAACACACGCAATCGACATGCGACCAGTAGGGGCGTGCGCAGACAGGGATTTTCGCCACCACGGGGCGCTCAGAGTAGCAACAGGAACACATGGTCGCACTGCTGTGCTGTGCTGCGCCCACCTCTTGCTGCTCCATTGCCTCGAGCAGCGCCTGCACAGCACAAGCAGGAAGGCGGATCGCAATCGCCGCATGAAAGCGCCAACAAAGTCGCGTTGCTGAAATTCGAACGAGTCTGGTCAAGCACGGCTGCACTCGGGCGAGACGACCTGCGTAGTTTCCCGCAGGCGACTTCGCTCCCGCGCAAAGACGCGCAAGCTTCCCTGGTATCTGCGACCGTTCAAGCCTGGCTGTCTGTGGTTCATCGCGATCTCGTCTAAACCTTGCTCTACCACAAGTGCCTGATCTGCCATGCCGGCCCCCTCACACAGTGCACGCAGTCGTGCCCCCATGGATGCACGTGCACGCACGTACACACACCACATACAACACACCCACACACGCATACAACCACGCACACACACACACGCACACACAGCTGCGGAACAGCAGCCCCCCCGGCGTGCCCGACGATTTGAGCGCGCGCTCGCAGTCGATGAGCCGGCTCATCAGCCGCGCGATACGCACCGAATCCCAGATATGGAGCTGCGCCGTCACCGCGTCGCGCTCCTTCCAGAAAATACCGCTGGTGCGCGCCGACACGACGGTCGGGGCTCGACGTCGGCGCCTCACGGCACCAAAGCTATGTACATGCAAGCACAAACCCTGATGGTGTCGCAAAACATGCACATGACAAGCTGCCGTGCGTGCGGCGTGGTACCACTTGCAGCAGGCGAGCTGGGGCGCTGGGACAGGCGCATCCGCACCGGTGGTGTTGCCACAGATGGTACAAGCCCCTTCGGTGCCGCAGTTGCCGCGGCCTGCAGCAGCTGGTCTTGCCGAGCCCCGGGTCCCCCACCAGCAGCACGTGGACCACCCCTCGGGTTGCTGGTGTTCTTGGCGGAGGGTGGTGGACAAGGGGTCTTCTGAGTCTTGCACAAGCACGGATAGCCGCTGCAGGTTGATGGGAGGGACCACGCTGGCTGCATGCAGACACAGCCACACCTTCACACGCGCGCCAGCACCCTGGCACGCAGAATCGCGCGCACATACGCTCACATGCGACGGGTGCACCCGCAATTATCGCCAGGCGCAAGGTTCCTGAACGCCGCCTGGAGGCGCAGACGTGTCCATGCACGCCCCCTGATGGACCCTGTCCGCGCTGTCTGCGTTCTTGCGCACGCCCCCCATTCAGCGCCACACCAGCCCCGCCTTGACCACCTCGTGGCCGCATATCGATGGGCACAGTCCGGCAAGCTGCCGGAGCGCGTCCCCCTCGTGCTCCTCTGCTCGTGCGCGTTCCAATGCAGCAGGGGGTAGACATCAATAGTGTATTGAACTCGGATCCGTGGCTAGCTTACCCCATTACCGCTTGCGGGGTGGGGTGGGATGGCCAGGTCAAACAAGCAGCGCTGGGCTGCCCTCCGCTGCTATGCAATCGGGCGGTGATGCATCCCTCCCGCGCACGCGCCCGCCAGCCCCGTTCACGCAGCCAGGAACGTCAGCACAAACTGCAGTCCCGCACTGTGAAGTCCGGCATGTTGGGCGGCAGCGCCGCCAGCGCCTGCTGCCCCTGCTGGCTCTGCCGCTGCTGCTGCTGCTGCTGCTGCTGCTGCTGCTGCTGCTGCTGCTGCTGCTGCTGCGCCTGATCGCGCGCCTGCCCCGGCGGCCACCCTGCCTCTGCCGCCGCTGTGGCACCCGCGGCCACGCGTCCTGCCGCACGGCGCGCCTGACGCTTGCGAATGGAACCATCGAGATAGAGCAGGAAACTGCCTGCCCCGCTGGCCACCCTGCTGACATGCCCTTGGACGCGCGCGGGCCTGGTGGTGGCTGGATGCACGCAACGGCGTCGGGCCTCCAGATACCGGCGCGTGTTACTGCTCTGGCCTTCGGCTTTCCTCTGCTCATAGGGCATGGAACCCTGCTGCCCATTCGACATCGATTGCATATCATCGAGATCCTTATACGAGGCGGGTGTCGACACCGCGCATCACCCGGCCATGGCGAGGACCTTGAGCGGCTGCGCAAGAACCGCATCCTCATCGACGGCAATGTCGGTGAGGAGGATCCTGCTCCAGATCTTCACCGAGAACATGTTCGGTCGCGGGATCCGCGTGGGCAGCGCTGACGACGACACGGCGCCTGGGTTTGTCCACGACAGGATTTACGATGACTTCGTTGCGCGGTTGAAGGCAGCCTATGCCAGTGTCGGCGTGGCCAATCCGCTGGAATCCGACGTGCTCGTCGGGCCGCGGCCCGCCGCGTGCGACGCTGCAAAGCGCTCTTGCATCCGGCTCTTCGGCCAGTCAATGATTGCCAGTTTAACACATAATATTGCGACCAGGAATGAGTTAACGTCCAGATGCTGTTGAGATGTACAGCATGGTGTCTTGAGTGGCCGAGGGCAATACGCACACCGGGGCGAGCATGAGCTGGGTGATAGCACGATGGCTTCCTGAGTCACCTGGCAGAGGGGCGGTCAGCGACGAAGGTCCTGCTGCGGCAGCCGCCGCCTTGGGGTGTGTTGGTCGGGAGACGTGTGCGTTTGAGGATAATCATGCTGCAGAAAGTCTGCGCTGCAGACAGTGTGTTTGCTGAGCAGCAGCAAGGCGCTGTCAAGCCAGCTGCGGGAGGCAGCACAGGCAACCCTGCAACCTTTCGTCCAGCCGCGCCAGCCCCCAACGCGGCTCTCACCTGTGCAGCTGGTTGGCGGCGCGAACCGGCCGTCTGGGAATGCCGCACGCTGCTCCGCGCCGCACTTGACGAAGTGATCCCCATCTCCATCAATGACCGGCCGGATGTGGCTCATGCGCACAGCCGTCCCTCGGATTGTGCCAGGTGCCCTAGGCGCACAGGTGGAGCCGGCGCGCAGTGCGCGTGCCACGGCTTAGTTCCCTGTGGGTCTGCTGTCGACAACGCTTTTGAATCCACAATGGAGGCCTGTCGCAGCCCTGGTGCATCGGCGGATTGAGGGGCGGCCGCTCACCGATGGACTTGGACTCCAGCTGCCCTTGTGCATAGCGCGCGTAGCGTGCGGCCGTCATCGGGACCGACCAAACCGTAGCCGAAACCGTTGCCGGCAGCTTTGTGCTTGGCCGCATAGTCCCGCAGGTATTTCCAAAGATGGTCAGCAATATAGGGCGCTGCACCGACCGATATCATGTGAAAGTGACCTGCAATGCTGCAGGCACGCCCCAGGCTGCCCCTGCAGCAACGTTCGGAAGTGCTGTGCCGTGCGCCCTGCGCGAGATCTGCCGCCAGTGCGCCGATGCATGCGATGCCATGAACGACCCTGAGATGGCGCGCTGCGCTGAAGTTTGTCGCCGATGCGCGGAAAGCTGCAGCGCCATGGCGGCTTGATACGTCGAGGATCCCGCCTGAGCCGGCGGGATCCTCATCTCGCGAAGGCACGAATACCGACAGCACCCTGCACTGGCTTCGCTGCTGGGATCTGGGGGCGCTCATGCCAGAAAAAGGCGATGCTGCATTCGCCAGGAGTGAAGGGGATGCGTACAGTGAATGTCAGCATGCGCCCACCACCCATATCAATGTGACCAACATGTCACTCTCTGGGCTCGCCTGCGGCAGGTATGTGCGCACGCGGCGCAGCAGCTGCCAACCGGCGTCGCCCCCAAGCGAGCTCAGCAGGGCGTCCACCAGCACAGCACGGCGGTCCTCGGGATCGAATTCGACTCGCGGCAGGTACATGGCCAGGACGATGGCGCATGCTGGGCTGTGAGCGCCAGGTTGCCTCCACCCAAGGGCTGCGATGGCACCGCCTGCATGCTGCAGCTGCAAGCTTGCAGGTTTGAAATGAGCAGTGCAGCGAGCTCTGGCATGGCCTGAGGAGGCCAGTCGCTATATATTGTGCTGATTGCAGTTGCAATCTAGTATCATTTTGTCGGTTGTGCCGCGGGGTGTCTGTGAGAGAGCCTGCAAGATCGCGCTCTATGATACACCCATTTACTGTGAACATATGGTCACTATAGATAGAAAAGCTTCAGAAATATACACGTAGCAGGCTGCCAACTACCTTGCGGTTAGCCCGCCATTGGAGCGGTATGCACCATTGATGATTTTACCTTTGAGGTGTATAGACCAGCTCATCGTAAATTTATTGGAGAAGCAGTGTGTGAGCCATCATGAACTCCGCAGCCAGCGCCCTGATAGTCCGGCTATGCGACGCTGGGAGCGCCACCTTGGCGGAGGACGCTGCTGCCGATGCGCTGCATGGCGGCAAAGGCGCGGACATTCCAGCATGACAGTAGCTGTCAACGCTGAACTGCGTTCAGACCGTACCGGACCACTCACGCGCGAGGCGTTGGAGGCTTTAGAGCGCATCGCCGCTGCAAAGTGCGCACTGCTGCGCGGCTTTGGGGTGCATGTGCTGGCTAGCGCAGTGCACGAGTGTTGCCTCCACCGGCAGGTGGGCCCATCATGCAATAGGATATCTATTTTCGTTGAAGTGGGGTAAAGACCTGAGTAGCATAGCCATTATTCAAAAATTCCGGCTCCCCGGCAATTTGTCCGTACAAGCCGTTGTCAAAGCGGGCTTGTACCGTGGGGGGCATGACCAAGGCCGTCGAAATAACCCCACCATCGCCCTGGGCCCAGTGGCCGTCGGTCATGCGGGTGTGCTGACCCTGCGCTTGATTCTCCCCTTCCCCATGTGGGCATGGTTTTCCAGTTCCTGGTCCGCCCCGCACTTGTGGCCTGGGCCGTCCGTGAGATGTCTGACCCAGACGGCATCGCCTTGACCCGCGCGACGGCCGTTGAGGTGCTGCACGCAACGGCCGCTGGCGACAGTGTCGCGATGGCGGCCGCGAGTCGCAGGCCACTAATGCCCGGCAGCCAAGCCGGAGTGAGTGGCCTTCACCGCTGCTCTCCGCTTCACGAAGCCGCAGAACAGGGGGTCCGCATCAACGCCGTCTCGCCCAGCCTTGCAATGCACGCATCGCTGTCGAAGGTGACCCCGCCGGGCCTGCTCGAGGAACTGACCGAGAAAGGTGGCGCTCGTGACTCGCTACGTCGCATGCGAACGTCGCGCTGTGCACGCTGCATGCTGTTGCTGCTGACAGCGCCCGTCTTCTGCTGGCGGACGCCGTTCCCCCTATCGCCGACCACCCAGCAATGCTTCAGCGATCGCGGCGCGGCTGGACATCCTGCCTGCTTCAGCACGCGCTTGGCCTGCGACGAGGCACGGCAGCGGCGCAAGAGCAGCCGGTCGATGCGAAAGATCGGGAACAGAGCGATCATACCCCGGTCTGGATTGAACTGACGAGCCGCAGTTGACAGTGTTTCTGATCACCCATCGATCTGCCGTCGGGATGGCCCATATACCGATGAGAGCCGTTCATCGCTGTATCGCGCCAATCGTCGAACACAGCAAAGCGGGCAGTGCTGACCTTGCCGTGTCACGGGACCCTGCGACTTGGGCTCGGACCCGTTGATCCTCTCCCCCTCTCGGCGCGAAAAGGGTGCGCATCTCGCTGTTGCAGCAGGCCGTAAGCCACCGGCGGTCCAGATGCCGCAAGAGGCCTGCGCGCACAGGCGCTGAGGGAGGCGCAGTTTTGGCGGAGGAGCTGATGCAGGGGGCTGGCGGCTGGGACGAAGGTATGCAGGCGCCTCTGCACGGTGTGCTCATGGACCGCTTAATCCGTCAATGTTGACGCTGTCAATTTAATGCTTGACTTCGGGCGCTGCGGTCATCGATATTGACAGTGGAAACATTGAGTCGAAAGGAACGGCGGATGAAAACCCTGCTTTATGCCATCGGACCGATGCTGTTCGACTCGCTCGGCGTGCTCGTCTTTGCAGTGCTGCTTGCCGCCGGCGCGGGCATCGTTCCCGCGGTCGTTGCGCCCAGCCCCTCAAAGTAGCAACACTGAATTTTGCTTTTTATGTGCAGGCCCTGGATTGGAGGGATGGCCACAAGCAGCCTGCACAGGGCAGGTGCTGATGCAGGAGGCGGCAACCATCGCGATTCACGGGAGGTACGCATCTACCCGCTGGTGATTGTGTGGCGTTGTGGACAGCTCGCGCAGACGTCTTCGCAGTGCTTTTGAATGATTTGCGCCCCAGCTGTACAGATGGTCCCAGAACCAGGCAGAGTGGACAGCAGATGAACCAGTTACATAACATGGTGGAATCGTCAGACATGTGGCGAGAAGGGAACGCGCAGCTGCACGACTGCAGGATGACCACGCTGCAAATATGCTGATGCGATGCTCACGAAGCGTATCGAGGACAGGGCTCGACGGGTGGCCGTTCAGAGCCGATACCAACTGCCAGCTTTGGCGCCGGAAGGATCGACAACCAGGAGTTGCCAGATGATAACTTGATGAGCTCTTCTGTTGTAGGCTTCGGTCTTGTATCAGTTGGGGCCTGTCTCGTGTACCCCTTGCAGATAGAAGCGCCCGTACTCGTTACGGGGGCCGTGAGCGCTGGTGCGCCGATGTGACGTCAGTCTGCACCTACGAGTGACGTGGTACTGCACTGTGGTGAGTTGCCGCTCAGGAAGTGGACAGATCTCATTTAAAACGCCACATATCTATCTTTCGTCCTGAAGTACAAGCAAGCGCATTTTGTCCTTGGTCATATCAAGCCCAGATCACTCGTGCATCGCTGGGCAGCCATGCCCGCGATCAGGCAAAATGGCCCGATTTCCGCACCCCGATGCAGGATAATCTGCTGTGGGTGTCGAAGGCCAGACAAGCTATTGAAGAAAATGATCGAGCCGCTCGTGCATCAAAACGAAAATGCAGATCTTGGATGAAAGAGCTCGCAGCTGCGGCGTGCTGCAGCGGCGATCGGCTGCATTGTCTGCGCGAGTGACTTGAACGACGCTCGACCCCGCTGCCGCTGCTGCTCGCCGCCAACGCCTCAGGACCACCATGGCTACCCGGTGGTGCAGCGGGACCTGCAGGGCCTGCTGCAGAGCAGCCAGACGGCCCGCGCCCGTACGAGCCGCGTCCGCAGCGCCGCCGACCAGGCTGCCGCAAGCCGGCTGCTTGCAAACCAGGGGGTTGACGCCAGCAGGTGCGCTGGCAGCGAAGCACACCGCGCGCCGGCGAACCTGCCGGCTGCCCGCCTTGGCCCTTGAAATCATCAGGCCGCCTGCCGGCGCCGTGCAACTGCTGTACTTTGCAAAGAACAGCATCCTGGGTTTCTCAGGCATTCGCGTCCATCCCTGCGCAGACCCGATGATTGCAGCCGCCCCGCCACGCCTGCCCATCCCACCGCGCCCCCCATTCTCCCGAACGCTGCAGCAGGATGTGGCGATGCCACAGCTCGCCGCCACAGTGGCGGACGTGCTCGCGGTGGACAGCGCCACAGTGGCTTTGTACCGTCGCCCAGATTCAGGAAGTGACTATGCTGATGCGCTAAGTGCAACACACAACGCCGCGGGGGTGGGCCGCGGAGGCGGGGGTTGGGGCGGGCCACCAACCATGGTGATGGCCATACAGGCGGGGTGACACACATGCGAGAGGGGCTTTGCTCAAGCTCCACCGCAGCCTCGCGGCGCGCATGTTCGCACAAGGCTACGGCTTCTCGGATTCACAGTGCAATGGTAACGAGGACCGCCTACCTGCCCCGCGCCCCTACGATGACTCCTGCACGACAACAGCAACCTCATGCGTCAGCCGTATGGACCCCTTTACCCCGTTCAACCTACTGAACTACAAGACCTACCAGTTTATCGACAACCTCTCGTACTACGCCGGCAAGCATACCACCAAGCAACGAACACCCAACCAACAACCGGCCTACATATGACCGCCTGGACTCCCAGCAGGACGGGATCCTGTCTTCGAGAGGCAGCTGGACGAGGCCGATGCGAACAAGGACTGGGCGGCGGACATCGCGGCATTCGTGCTGGAGGTGACGCGCGTCGACACCGGCAACGGAACGGCGGGACGGTGCGCCAGGCGCATCTGGCCTGAGGCGCGGCCGTTGTCTTGACCAGGATGTCGGGGATCGAGGCTTCGGACGCCCTGCCCAGCAGCGGCTGTGCCGCTGCATGCTGGAGGTCGCAGGCAGGCGGCGGCTTCGGGCGCCTGTGCTATAACCGTCGGATTATAGCCCGGCGTGGGCCGGTTGGCGGTTTCGCCGGCAGCGGCCAACGGCGGGCGGCAGGCGCGCGGAGGGTGTCTGCCAAAGAGCAGGCGCACGTCGCAAGTGTTGCCCGGCAGGCTCGACGCGAAGGGTTGCAGCGCGTGGAAGGTCGTGCACGGGCCCAAAGCGCTGCCCTGGGGCAGCAGATGCGCCTGGGTGGCTGCAGCAAGGCGGCCAGCGGTCGCTTTGGGAGCGATGTCCAGTTGGCGCGCCCAGTCCATGCTGGCTTTCGATGTCCGGGAACGTGACGCCGCAGGTGGTGAAGCGCCTCAACGCGGCGGCTTCGCGGCACGAGCCCGTCGACGCCGTCTCCGAGTTTGGCGCTGCCTGCGCTGCCACAAACGGCCCGGTGGGGGAGTTGCTGGTGGCCACGCCGATCCGGAAAACGTCCTGCTTGTCTTTGGCCGGGAAGTACAGGTAGTAGGTACCGTTCTTAAAAGCGGCGTGCGGGAGCCCATAGCTGGCGGCCCGCCCACGGAATATCTTCGATGGCCAGCGCCACGCCGTGCGGTGAGGTGCCCCCTTTGCCGCAGCCCATCGCGCCGCCCTGCCGAAGTGCGAGCC
>NNCB01000113.1:0-26905 GCA_002317545.1 Scenedesmus quadricauda | reverse complement strand
GGGGGGGGGGGGGGGGCAAATCGCATGCTTCCGTCGACAAGTCCCTCGGGGTCACAATTGTAGCATAAAAGGAGAAACTACCGTAAACGTATATACTTTATGTGTGCACTATCAGGATGGCCAAGGCGACCGTGATGGTCACGACATGCATCGAGCAGACGACCATGTCGAGAGCCATGCGCTCGCGATACGGGTTGCACAGAAGTGATCTTCCCGCCGTTTTGCCAGCTTGGGTTTCGGAAGGAACGCGTGGCGTCTTTTAATACATTGACTCTACCGTAAGCATCCAGTCGGAAGATTTCCTCGCTGGTGGACAGATCGCAAGTGCTTCTCATCTTCGCAGCGGCTATACTGATGTGTGCCCCAGGCTTTCGTTCCCGTCGAGTGACAGCGCCGCTTGCGCGGGGTTGCCATTCCGGTCCTGCAGTATATGCGACTGCTGTGTGCGCCGCTCCCTCTCACACAGACGCAGGACACTCTCGCCTGCCAAGGCCTGGCGCGGCTTCGTAACAGTCGATCAGCCCCTGATGCGTCGCGGGTTCGGGCAGCGCGATGCGCACGACATCGACGCCGCGGCTCTTCCGGAGCGAGTCGCAACACGCCTGCATGCTATCATAATCGAGATCGGCATAAAGCACGGCGTCGCCGGCGCGCAGCCGGTTATACACCGCCGATCAGCGCTGAGGCGACCTCGGTGGCGGTGCAGCGACGAGGGCGCCGACCTGGGCGCGCTGGACGAAGGGACTGCCGGCGGCAGTGGCAGCAAGAGCTCCCTCGGCTACCGCGTGATCACCGCGGGCAGCATAAAGCGCCTGCAGCAGGGAGCCATAGCGCGGTCGCCGCTATCGCGGCGGTGGCGGCAGTACGCGCAAGGCCGCTACTGCCTGATTGGCGGTGCCGCCGGCATCGTCGGCCACATCGAGATCTGCGATCGCGTCTATCGTGAGGATGCACACCATGAATACAGCCGCCGAGTGCTTTGGTGTGTTTCATGGTGACGCGAGTGCGCTAGTTTAGAAAAATCAGGCCTTGTGGCAGGCTTGGCCCAGACGCTCGCCAGCACAGCGCGCAGCCTTTTCTTCGCCAGGCCGGGTCCTGTGCCACGCTGGTGCCCTGTCGCCATCTGGTACAGGTGACCTCGGTGACAAGGGGCAAGAGCGCGTCTTCAAGGCGGCGGGGCTTGCCGTGGGGCTAAGCCTGCTGCAGAGTACATCCACTGCTGCTGTCACGCAGACAGGCGGTGTTGGTGATCCAGTACAGCAGCAGGCCCACCCCGCAGCGCATGATGCCATGAACAGCTACGGACATGACTTCACCTGCGCTGCTGGCACGGGATCGGCGGTGCAAATCAGCGAGGGCAAGGCGCGGCACGTGGCTGCATGGGCTACAAATGTGGGGTGGTGTGTGATGAGGAGCTGATCACAGGGTCATACAGGTGCGGGGGAGGGTCTGGTGGCCTGCTGGGTTGTCGCATCACCGGGCCGGGTCACAGCATGCAAGGCCGGGCTTTGATGAGGATCCAAGCAGGTAGACGACGAGGGGCAAGGTGATCATTCGAAAGTGCGGGAGGATCACCTGGCAAATGGTCGCCCTGCTTGGTGACTCTGACGCCCCTCAAGCGGCAACAACACACCAGTGCGTTGCTCTTGGCCACTTCATCCCTCCCCCCCACACACACACACACCGCCGCCACCCCGCCAGGATGAGCCGCAACTACTGGCCAAATACCGCCAGAGCCATTGAGTTAAGAAACCTATGAATGCACGAAGAGTAGTCTGCGGGAGTTTCCTCGTGGGAACCTGCTCCTGCTCGGGCAGTCGTGCATGACTGGTCGGAGGTATACCGACCGGCCTCCGCCGATAACTTCCCAGTACGCAGCCGAACTGAATGCCGTCATTGTGGTGTGGCTTCCGCACTCACCAGGTGACCTGTTCACCCCTCTCGACCTCGGCCCGACGAAAACCACTGGGTACTTAGCGCCCAAAACGCCCTGGTGTGGCAGCGGGAGTTTTTTGGCTGGCTGGACGAAACGCTGAAGTAAAGTACCTTTTTGAAAGTAGGGAGTGTGCCTTAAAGCGTAGTCTTTTTTTCCTTTCCATGATTCTTACCAGCCTTCTTCTTGGCCCAATTCCACAGTTTTCGCCACTAATACCTATCTAGGCTTTTGAAGATTTTGCTGGCTACCACGCAATTATGATAGTTGCTCCACCTGCACAAGATGGGATTTAGTTTCATAATAAGAAGGTCAGCGGAGAAGTGCAAGCGCAACTAGCTCTTTGAGCACCGAAAACTCGCGGGCGAATTCTTCGAGCCGCTCAAGGAAGTCGGCGCGACCGACTATAACGGTACCACCAATGTCGATCGGACCAATTATTTCCAAACGGTGCCCGCGGGCCGGCCTCCAATCAACTGGACTTTGCGCCCAACCAACACCAAGCCCTGCCCTAAGTGCTGCAAGCCAGTGGAGAAGAACGGCGGCTGCAACCTCGTGGGTGAGCGGGGCTGGAAACGTAATTTCGGGATACATGACCACGTTCATATCCATTTGGTTCAGGCTCATTTTCATCCCCATATCATCCAGGTCGCCATTCATCTTCATCATATCGTTCATCATCTTCATGCCCTCAAAGTATTTCAGGCGCGGCAGCGGAGCGATCAATTGCCGGATGCCGTCACCAATATAATAGCTGGCAGACTGGGTACGGTCTTCTGTAGTGGCTAAGAATTCATAGGCAACACCTTCTTCTGGAATAGTCACTACTACATCGCACAGACACACAGACACAGCACACATCACACGCACACACACACGCTCCACCACGCCCGCATGGCACACACACACACACACAAAGCCATACACACACACACTCGCGCGTCCGCACGCACACATAGACATGCTGCATGCCTGTGCACCTTCAGGGTGCAAAGTGGCCAGGTAATCAGCGTCGGCAATGCCTGGAATTACGAGGCGTCGTTCAACTACAGCCGCTACCAGTCGGTCGTCTGGCCGCAGATCATCAACCAGAAGGCCAAGGACTTTTTCCTCGGCGCGCAGAACGGACTCGGCGACGACGATTATCCGTCGTTCAATGCCAATCCGGCCAACCTCTACCGCCAGCTCACGCCCGCCGAATATGACAGCATCTCGGCCGACACCGTCTATCGCCCCTATAGCTGGACGAGCAATGCGCAGGCGACGCTGCAGACTTACCGTTGCAGGATTGGTTTGTGCCTGGGCAGCCACAATATGCAGGTTCATCAATAAACAGAGCCATAAGAGCACTTGTAATGCTCTTTGTCACTTGCCAGCTCTGTAATCTTGTTTGACCGCCTCGACGCTCTGCCTGCAGGACGAAATGGACGCACGCATGACCGAGGCCGCGCGCAACCACAAGCGCTACATGTTCTACTTGAGCGCTTCAAGAACCACGCAGACAGCATCAGAAGAGAAGGCCTACATGTATAAAGGCTACGGGTGCCATCTGATTTGCAAATTTAGCAACTACATCATGTTCTTCTGTGCTTCCTGACCAAATAGCCGCCGTCAGACGAGCAGGACCGCAATCGACACGTGTCGTTTTCTGAACCTCGGCCGCCCAGCCACTTGCCCCACGGGAAGATGCCGGAGCCAAGCGGCTGGCACGCATTGCCGCGAGCGAGCATGACGGTGTGCACGCGCGTGACTTCAGTGGCGGTGGGAGCCGTGGACCAGCTCCGAACAGCCCGCCGCGTGCTTTGCAACAGCTACGTACTTTGGTGAGTAAGTACACATAGTTTTGTATGGCAGTGGGCATTTGTACCTGGCATCAGTATTGTTGTTTTTGGGGATTAGTGCTTCTAACGCCCAAGTGAATATCACGGGTAAAGGCTTGGTTTATATCCCCACAGCTTTTGCGTGCTAAGGATGTACCTACTTCTTTTTTGGCGGGGCTTTGTTCCGAGTTCACCCCCCACCAGAACAAGATCAACCAGGACCTGTTTGAGGACAACCAGGAGATGCTGGCGGCAGAGGTGGGGGCAGCCCGTTCTTGTGGCATGGGGTTTTGATACGTTGCCAATGGCCCGCCGTGTGGCCTGACAGTTTAGAGGTGTGCACACCGCAACATGAGTGTATGCAGGGACCCGTAACCATGCATGCAAAGGACACTTACATCGGCAGCAGCTGCAGGTCGTGCCGAGTTCGGCGTCCTCAGGATCCCGAATCCAACCGCAGCTTGGTGGAATCGCCTCTCAGGCCGGCAGATCGCGTGGCGGAAGGCCTGTCGCTGGATCGCCGACCAGCGGTTCACCGCCGCCGGTTTCTACAAGTGATCGACCGGCCGATCGAAACCTTCACCTCGATCAGCACCGACTCCGTTGCCAACTCCAGCTTTGCCAACGCGCCCAAAGCGACGCTCTACGGCGGCGAGGTCGAAGTGCCTGTTTGGGGCCTGGTAGCACGCTCTAGTGTGTGTTGCAAGGTCCAGCCCCTAGAGGCTCCCTGCCGACGTATGAACGATCAAAATGTGCAGGGTCGCACCTGCCATGCCCGCTGCGATGCGGGTCGCTCGCGCCTCGCGCCTCGCACCTCAATACACCCGGGCGCATCGTGTCGCATGAACCACACCGTGTGCCTCAAGGGTCTGCACGATCGCAGTGTCTGTGCAGCAGTCCCACCCATCCACTCATCAACAGCAGCTGCCGAATAGCACGCATGGCACAGGTGCGCATTCCTGTATCTGTCATACGCGTCCCAGCCTGTCAATTTCATGAGGTTCCTGATGTCCACGTTTGCATTTCTCCTACCGGTAGTTCCTTTCATGCCTTTTCCGCTTTTTGCAGTTCTTCAAACTTCTGTAAAGACACATTAGATCGAGACTATTTCTCAGCATGCTGCACCAAACATCAGGCGATTCAACAACGGCTAGAGTACTCTTGTTTGCTGCTGTTCAGCGGCCGATTTTGGCTTTTTGACATGAATGCCTTTACTGGCGACCCTGGGCTGTTTGATTTGCCCCCGCCCGTCAAACTTGCGCCCATGTGGAATTTTCAAATGTGCAACATACTGTGCGCCCCATGAAAACGCCCGCTTCAATAGCTCGCCGGATCCACTGCGACGGCCAAATTCCAAAAGTCATCGTTTCTCACACCGGATGGGTCTGGCTGATAGTCTACATATAACGGTATGCTCGAGCAGGTCTTTCATCCGCATTCGTGGCGACGCGTCACTCCCTTGAGAGCGAACCAGGAGAATTGGGGGCCTGTGTGCCCGTCAGCAATGTGGAAATAGTATGCGCTTGTACAGGAGCTTTGTGAGTACCGGTAGCTGTTGTCGTTCATCAGTAAAGGTTAGTTCCTAGGGGCAAGATAACATCGCACTTGTTAAATAATTTTTCTTTTTATCCACTGCTACGATCGAAGGTCAACCACAATCAGATTGGTTGTACATACCTGCTTCTGACCGTAATCGAGTGAGAGGAAATCATGTTCCAAAGCATGTCACGACGCAGAACCCAGTACAGGTCGGCCACGGACGCACGGTTGCGGCGAGATACTCGCCGTTCGGCGAGATTTTTGCCGCGCTGAACACAGGGTGTCTTGCGAAGTGTTCGATCGGCGGAACATCTCGTGCGACAGATGGCGCTGCAAGGCACCAAAGCAGTGAAACAAGTACGAAGGTGTGCCGGAAATTCATGGTGTGGTCCATCGGGAATGGATGATCGACCCAAAGAGCAAAAGCCCGGCGAGCCGGGCTTTTGCTTATCGTGCGATCGTGGTTGGATCAGAAACGATACTGCGCCGGCGTCAGGTGCTGCAATGCGATCGGCCGAGCGTCGAACCACTGGAAGAGCCTGGCTCGCGTCGTAGCGGTACTGGTCGTGTCTTTGCGGGTTGTGAGTTCTGCCTGGGGGTTAATAAGGAAGCCCTCCACCCCCCTCCACCCAGCTTCGCTAGCGCACTAACGCCCAGTGTTGCGCCTCATGCTCTCCATGAATCGCCAGCGCGGTGCGTTCGGCTTCGGTCAGCCGGCTTGCGATTTGCCCGATCTCCCGATCGGACAGGAGTTCGCGTTCCTGCCAGCGCTGGAGCGCGATATTGCCAATCAGTTCGAGAAGGATCGCGCCGACGAGAACGAGCAGGATTCGCCCGACCATCGCCTCGGGAAGGCTCAGGCGCATCGGTCAGGTCACGATAACGTCTGCCTGTCGACCCAACCATCACAACCGCATGCGTGCCAGGCGCCGGTCCCTGGCGCAGCACGCTTATATCGGGCAAGTGTGAGCTGGCGCGCCGTGGAACGAGTGTATGGGCGTACATGCCCAAACGTGAGTGCATTGAATGATCCCTGAGCGGGAAACAGCCAGTTCGTTTCACGCTATAATCGTGTTGAAGAAATCACGCCGAACGCAATTGTCGCTTGTATTTATCGGAAAGAAGTGCCGCGATTTTTTTAGATGTATTCTGCATTCGTTTCTTGCTCTACCGTACGTCTAGAAAGGCTTATGTTAATCCCAATAAACGCTAACTGTGCTGTGACGCGGGCGCAACAATGTCGGGGAAAAGCCGTTTGACTGTAATAATTTTCCGGGAATCACTGGCAAAATTATGACAGCAGGCCTATCTCCTGAGTCACTTGGGGTTGGAGTCGCAGGGATCATGACGCGGAAACATGATGGTCCAGGGATCGCCCTCAACCCGTTCGAACAATTGCACGCCCGCTCCCTCGATTTCGTCGCAGCCGACTTTTTTGCCCACGCCCCCAGGAGATTCGTGCCCAGGCAGCGCACAGCAGCCGCACTGGCTGAGCGGGCTGGCCAGCCCTGCCAGCGCGCCAGCCAGCGTCCCTGCGCGTCTGAAGCGGTCGCAGCTGGGCGACTCGTGGCCAGCAGGACAACAGCACCAGCAGCACATGCGCAGCAGGCGGATGCATGTTGATCTCGGCGATCGCTGGCCTGCACAAGGCCCACCGATAACTTCGACATACCGTCAGTCAGTGCAACGTCGGGCTCGCGGGCGGTCTACAGTGGCCTGGAGGCGCAGCAGCCCTGCGCGTGGTACCTCTCAGCAGCACCATAGAGGCCTGGCTCCCCATCTTCGGCTGTGAGCTTGCTGGACGCTCTGTTGGCAAGTTAGGAGGCATCCTCCAGCCGGGAAGCAACGCTCAGGTACGGCTGAATCAACCCTAACACCCTTTAAAAACACCCAGCCCTGCAAGCCGGGCTGGGTTGATGCCTAAGATCGCAATAAAAGCAGGGCTCTACTCCTTCGGGCTTCCACCCGTCGGGCTGGGGCGCGCCCTTGGCGAGGGGCTGGACCTGCGTGTGCCTGAGGTATGCAGCGCCGTGCTGTCATCCCTGGCTAGCGTACGGCAGTTGTCTTTGCGCCATGGCGGGTGCCCCATGCTGCTGCCCCCTGCCTAACGCTTTAACCAGAGACCAGCCCCGCAGTGCACCAGCCCCGCTGTGGCGGACTCCTGTGCCCTAGGAATGACGGGTACCTTACCAACAAGATAGGAACCGTAAGCTCTACAAAGAACTGGGAAAAACTCCTCTGAACAAAAGCAAAGTGAGCGGATGTCAGAAGAGCTCGAAGAATCTGGGAGCATGGCAGTGCCTTCCATGAACATCACACTGTCCGATCCTTTGACCTCTCGGCATGGGAGTCATGGAAAGCTATAGTTTACCTTCGGATTGCTTTTGCGCACGGCTTCCCTCGATCGCAATGCATAACACCTTGGCGGCAAAGGTGCTTGAGCCCAGGCTTCCAGTGTACGTCGAACGTGACCTCCTCTGTTTTTCATTCTCCTCATTCCTGAGGAGTGCGGGTGTGGTTGAAGCAGTTTGGCTGTGAACCGGCGGGAACACCTCAAAGCTTGGCAACACCTCACTTGCACTGCTGCCCCGATGGCGCATCGAGCCCACTTGCGCAACGCCTTCGTGGGTCGTCGCCCGGTGCGTGCGTGGCCCACTCATGCTCGACCACCACGGCATGACCATGTATGAGCGGCCCAGCTCGGGTGCAACGCTGACAAGCACGCGGTTCGTTCTTGCTGGGCCTTGGGCACAACCCTGCTCATGAATCGCGCCGGGAACTCTCGATAGGGCCCTGGTTGCAGGGCGCAGGTGCCAACTCCAGAACATGGACTTCCATGATGCCGCGGATTCCATCGCAAATACAGGCACCTTCGAGCTGTTTTCATTTCACTTTTCCAGCAAAACGTTCTGAAAGGAGGGCACACCTGTACCTCTGCAGCTTTTCCAGGCGCACTACCGGTCTGTGCCCGACGCCACTTTGCGTCTTAGCTTGCTGGTTGATCGCGCTGCAGGTCCCCCCCCCCCCTCACCCGACACTTCACGTCCTATCTAGGTGTCGCTGGCCCATGTCATCTCGGCTCACTGTCGCTGGAACTGGCTGCTACTGGATGTTACCCGCACCCATGGGCCTGGGCTTGCTGACCTGGTCGTAGGGATGCAGCACCCAGCGCTTGGTGGACTTGATGCAGGGTGCAGGGCGCGGGGGCAGCTAGAATGTCACGATACCCTGAGGCTTGCCCAATCCACCCGGCTGTTCGACAATTGCTGTTGGCGAGGCACCGCTGCATTCCACCGACACGTGGCATGCGCGCAAGGCCCGTCACTATCTCCGCAGGGAGAGGGTATCTTTTCCCAGCTGAATCACAATTTTTTTGCCGGGACCGGGTATGCGAGTTGGCAAGGGGCTTTTCTCGCGGTCTAACGTCCGCTTCTTCTTGACGACCCGCTACCGAGGCCTGGATGGGCCGAAGTACCCGGCTGATGATGTGCTGTAGGGAGTCGTCTTGCCCTTTGGCGCTCACGATGCGGATCTCTATTTTGGGCTGGCGGATGAGCTCAGCAGGCCGCTCACCATGCGTGATATTCAACGCTCCATTAATCGAATCGGGAGGCGGCATGATCGGCTATGTGACTTTGGGACGACGACCTGGCAAAGCCGCCGTCTTTTACGACGCGATTGCCGCCGAACTTGAAACGCCGCGGATGATGGAGTTCGACACCTTCATCGCGTGGGGCAAGCCGGACGGTCCTGCGGGCATCGGACTGACCAAGCCGTTCGACGGCAATGCCGCGAGCATCGGCAATGGCGTGATGGTGGCGTTGCAGGCGAAAGACAAGGACCAGGTCCAGCGCCTCTACGACATCGCGCTGCCTTAGGGCTCATGGCATGCCACCTGTCGAAGGCCCGCCAGCAGTGCAGTAGGGAAGTTAGTGAGCCACATTGAGTTGTAACATTTGTTTCAAACAAGGAACCAGTCGGCTGCAGCAATCAGCCTATTTCAGGTTGATGGGGGCTGTACGCATTGTGAAGACGAACAGCAAGAGGTGCAGTGAACCACAAACGAGCCACCATCCATTGCGCACATATGTACCAAGCAGCGCAGACACCTGGGGCCAAAAACCTGCATAAAAATGAAGTAAAAGATTCCGTAGAGTACCTCCCGCAGAAAGTCGAGCATGGAGATGTTCTTAAATTCCTGTCACGTGGAGGCGGAGTACGAAGCGGCGGATGTGATTCGGTCCACAAGCAATGTTAGATTGAATGGGCGTGACGTAGCCGCTGATCAGCCAAGCAAGATACCGGCCACAGAACAGAGTGCTAGGGACTGCCAAAGCAAACAAGTACAGGCCCAAGTCAAGTCGCTCATCAGCTTTCGACAGGTTCTAACTCACTATCAAGCTTGCCGCTCATGTGCATACATGGACATCGATTCAAAACACCACCCATGCAACCCTAGCCATTCAGGATGTCCCCAAGCGTGGTGTGCACACCATGACGCGAGCGCACCTCGCTGGCCAGCAGTACGCATGTGGGGGCGATCTCTGCTGGCATGGCCATCCAGCGAAGCTTGGTCTGGCTCCTCCAGTTGCGATATCTGAGCACTGAAGATGGACGTCAGCAAGGAGGTTCAAGGTTCCGGATGCCGGTAGAACGACGTTGCAGTGGCTCGGTCACGCCACTTACATACCACCAGTAGAGGACGCGATGAAGGTAAGTTGGATCAAGAATTTCCGGATTCTTGACGCGAATAACACTGGTGAAATTACTGAACGAGTAATTCGCAGCATCCAGTTCGAACAACACGACACGACCGACGGGCTGCCTCGGGCCACCACCTGACAAAGGCGGACCACGCCACCAACTCACCTCCGACCCCATGCATGGGGTCGGAGGCATGAATATGCAAATGCATATTTAAATAGATCGGCCCCTCTGTCAATCGGCCAGTTTTCTGCTCTGGGCTATGGGGCGCAAATCAGCATTAACCGCTTGAAAAACCGTCTGTCTTAGCA
Organism: Scenedesmus quadricauda; assembly: GCA_002317545.1. Lineage (NCBI taxonomy): Eukaryota > Viridiplantae > Chlorophyta > Chlorophyceae > Sphaeropleales > Scenedesmaceae > Scenedesmus > Scenedesmus quadricauda. The sequence goes on along the minus strand of NNCB01000113.1, from coordinate 16,598 downwards.
CGATGGAGCCGTCAAGGGGCAGCTGCCACATTAATATGATAGGAACCATGAATAACATGCCCTGGATGAGAAAGTAGCGCGTCGACTAGGCAGAAGCGTGTTGTTCGTGAACATATGGCTGCGTAGCCTGGCCTGCGATGCGGCAGGGTGCTGCCAGCTTGGATGCAGCCGTTACAAAATCGATGGAATGCGTGCTCCCCTCCGATTTTATCGGGCGTCCGTTTGCAAGGAAAGCCTATCCAGCGTCACCGCGATGACCGATGCCGAGGTGCGCACTTTCCTCGCCTGCAGTTCGCGCACTCGCACCCGACCTGCAGCAGAAACTGCTCCGCCGCACGCTCGACGAGCTCGACCGGGCGCGGCACTGGATGATGCTGCTCGGGCGCAAGTCGGGCAGCGGAAGAGGCGCGGCGACGTTCCTGCTCGACATGGAGGAGCGGCCCAACACGCATACCCAGCCGTCCAGGTGCCTGCAGTCACCTGGGCTTGAATTGTAGGACCTTCCACGTGTGTGTGCGTTTCATGGAGGCCTGGCTTGCAACCATTGCAGGCGTGTGTTCGAGCTGCATTGCGCGGCCGATCGACGGCCATAACACAACCTCGGACCCGTCGATCTTGCGGACCCCTGCTCGCGTGTCCGCACCCCACCCCTCACTGCGGCTTTGGACATGCACATGTAGCCAAGACATTGGTGCGCAGCACGCGCTCCAGCTGCTCCGCGGGGACGTCCTCAATGCCAGCTGACGACACATGCTGCTCAGAGGCTGGGATGCAGGAGTTAAAAGCCGCCAAGCTGAGGGTGTATTACACGCAAACTGGTGCCAAGAGTGCAGACGTGAGCTAGTTTGTTGGAAAATCGGTACCTTTGTCAAAGAGAGCTGCAGCTGTGTAGCCTGAGCTGTGTTGATAAAATGCCCGACCCCAAGTACCCCGCCCCTACTCACACCGTTGTTGACCGGATGCGATTCGCCCGCTCAGCCAACAGTCTTGGTAATAACATCAGAACACACCTGGACGGAGGGGGCCGGCTGATCATGGTACAAGTGATGCACGACACAACAGTTGGCACCTGGCTACCCGTTAGTGTTGTCCGGAAATGCGGACAATCATGTGGTTGATGCCAGCACACTGCACATGCTTTCAATTTGCGGCAAGGAAAGCATGCTCCCGTTCTTCTCTGCCCTGCAGTGCCACCTTCTCATCTCCCACTGGTGGGATGCAACGCCCACATGTGATTGACAATGCCATTGGGAAAGTACGGCGAGGCCAAGCGGCAGTGCAGCGTTTGGAGACGCAGCGCACATGCATGCGCACGTGCTTGCAACCCAGCAATGAATGCTCCTGCGACCATAATTCTGCTCAGTCCCCTCACCAAGCCCCTCAGCAGGATTGGCGCCACAACATACCAGACCGCACGCAGACAAGTGCTAAGAATCTCTGTCCTCCCATCGATGCAAATTTTCTGTCATAGTGTGCCGCCTGCGTGTGTCGGCCACCGTCCCCTGAAAACACCCGGCCTTCGCCCTCCGTAGCCACCAAGGCCTCCTCTCAAGGCGTCCTTCAGGTTCCACGAACACAGGGCAGGGGCTGGGGGAGGAGGTGGGGCGGCGGGACACAGAGGTCTGTGCACAATGGCATCACGCAAAGCCAGCAGGCGTTCGGTGGCATGCGGTCAGGGTCGGTGGTCTGCGGTGTTCACCACCTGATGCGAACATTTCTGCACGTCTGCGCGCCAATGACCCGGGAAATTGTCAGTCTTCGTTCAAAGACCCTGTTTTGCAGAAATATCCCCGACCAACAAACATCTGCCCCCCGCCACCACCAACGCCTCATCTACGTCTTCGTTCAGGTACACGATGGCCACGTCGGCCCCTTCGCGGGCGAAGTGCACGGCCACCGAACGGCCAATGCCGCTGTCGCCGCCCGTAATCAGGGCTACTTTTCCATCCAGTTTACCGCTGCCCCGGTACGTATCCCGGATGTATTCGGGCTGCGGATTCATGCGCGCAAACAGATGTTAATAAATGCAATCAATGAATGAAATGACTAATATGGACGCTTTGATGGCCGCCGTTCCTGAAAAGTTTTTTGAGTGTAAGCATCCTCGCGACCGTCGTCATGATCAATGTCCTACCCAGCAGCACTGCGCTGAGCTCCTCACCAAGTGATGATGGCCACCTCGCGGCGCGGAGACCGGCCGGGTGTCAGGGTGCAGGGGGCGACGTGCTGTTGGGACAGGATGCTTGGGCACTTGGGGATGGTTGACTAGTGTGGGTGGTTTGAAACAGTAGTGCGCATGAGCGAGGGGTGCTGAAAGATGGAGCCAGCGTCGCCCAGGGCAAAGACATCCAGGCCTACTTCGTCGGCCAGTTTAATTTCTTCCAGTAACCTGCCAACCGTGTCTTGCAGCTTTCCAGAGCCGGGTACGAGTCACGTCGACGAAAACGGGCTTGTCGACATCGCAGCCTGAATACCGCTTGGGTGTTTGGAACTTGGTTGTGACTTCGGAGATCACCATGAAATGGATGGGCGTGTCACGTGAGCGGCGAGAGCAGGCTGTCGAGGAAATCGAGATTCTCCTCGCCCGGAACGCCGAAGATATATTCGACGCCTTCTTCTTCGAGACATTCGATGAACAGGTCGGATGCTTTTTTAAGTGTCAGAACGCCCCTCCAACAGCACCCCGGCTCGGCCAAAACTCATGATTGCGACCCCTCTAGCGATGACGCAAGCGCCTCTGCGCACACTCACGGCCGGGGCGCTCCCTGCTGCATCGAAGGACACCTGCACCGCTTTCTCACGCTCTCGGGCCGTGCAGGGACTACGACCTCCGCAGCTGTTCGCGGAAGGCAGCGGTCGATCGTCCCCTCGGGGCAACGCCGATGCGATGATATAGGCGCGCACCGGCCGCCATCGCGCCTCAGGAGCCCTTATGTACCTTCTCCGCCTCAACTACGCCCTCCTGGCGGTCTGCATATTATCACAGCTGCAGCGCGAGGAGAGTATTATTGATGGAAACGCGGGATGTTGGGCAAAGCTCTGCGATTGAGTGAAAGCGTCCCGTTGCCGCTGGGAGACTTCTAAGACTTTGGTGCGAATCTGCAGCTGAAGTAACTGAACTCGCGGACAGTTCCGGCCCAGTCGCACACCACCTCTAAGCAGACTCCTCGGCGTCTGGCCATTTGAGGTGAGATGTAGGCGAAGACGGCTCAGGACAGCGGTCATGCTCCAACGCATCTGTGCTGGAGCGGCCCGCCACCCCCTTCCCAGCCCGTTGTTCTTGGATGCACGCACGGGGTAATCGCTGCAAAACAAAGGGCGACCGCTGCACGAGGTGCCGATTCCACTACGTCTACTACGCACACCATCTGCCAGAAACCAAGCCATCGGCTGTACGTTTAAATGCGAATATGCTTGTATGAGCAAGGTGCCATTTGGTTTGCGATGCAAATGGTTCCTGCATTTGGAGCTTTTTATCCCTCCTCCATAATGGAATCTGTGGTCTTTGCGGACCGATCTGTAGCAGCTAGCCGCGCCAGTCGTCTGGATTTGACATCCCAAGAAATTGTACGCTGACCTGCTGCGGCACTGGGCGACCAACTCCCGAGTACCATATGCATAACCGTACTAACCCAGGGGCAAGGTTCGCACCTTTGGCCGGTTGCCTGTGCGGTCCGGCTGGTGTCTTCCACACACCAGCTGCCGCTCATATTCTACCATGCCGGCTTTGTATAAACTGTTGGTTCCAGCTGAAGCAATTTATGCACACTCCCACGTTGCCTCGCCTACATTGATATCCTACCCTATTTGCTTCCTTTCAAATTCCCGCCCCTCCCTTCCTGGAGTTGTCTTGCCCTGGTCAGGAGGCAAGGTGTGTGTGGTGGTGTCGCAGGAGACCAGCACATTGCCTGGGACGTTTTTAGCAGGATGTTCGACACCTCTCACAATTTTCGCACTTGGCAGTTCGCTATTGGTCCTCTCGGCGTGCAACACCGTTACTCCCTGAACGACACAGCAATTGACAGCATCGGTGGCCGTGCTTGTCATCAGGCAACATTGCAAAGCGGTGCCTGGCGGCCACGCATGAGGCAGTATCCGGTCATATGACCAATTGCATGGTATGAAAGCGAACTCGCGGGTTGCGCGGCTACCTTATCCCCGATTACCGTTGATCATCATGCAGATGTGGCTCCTTCAACAACCGTTGTGTCAGGCGCAAACGCACCATTTCACGAGTTCTCGCAATCAGTTGAAAGCGCTCTGCAAGTCTAACCGCAAGCTCCGTACAGATCGTCGACGATCTCGTGGCGCAGCTGTGCGGCTATCGTTCAGGACGTTGAAGTTGACCTTCATGTCTCAACTGACGTGCGGAGTTGGGGTGATGCAGCAGTCGCTGCGGATGGCAGGAGTGCTGCAGCACGCAGCGCGCTTGCAGAGTGCTGCATACTGGCCTGCTGGAGCAATGGGTTGCCTGTTGTTGCAAAGTGGGAAGGTGCATCGTGCGGCTTTGCTTCCACAGCAAGCGGCAGTGCGTCCAGCTGGTAGCAGCGATACGGCCTGTACGGCGGCAGCAGCGGCATCGATGCCAGCGCCGCCCGCAGCGGCTCCCCCGTGCCGGCAGCAGCACTGCGAGCAGCACACCCCGTGTCACCCATGAAGGCGCCAACACCAGCAGCAATATTGATGCCAGCGCCACCAGCACCAGCAGCTTCAACACTACAGGCTCTGGCGCCGCAGCTGCCACGTTTTCGGCTGCCTCCGTCAAGGAGGCACGCATGGAGCGGCTGATGCGCGTTTTGCTGCAGCCCGTGTCGCGCACGCTGGCTGAATAGTCCGCCTCGCCCTCACGCGGGACATGTGCCGGGACGCGCTTGCGGAGCCGCGGCGCGACCGGTATGGGTTCGCGGACATAGATTTTCTCGCTGCGGATTGGCGGTAGGGGCATTCATGCTTACTCTCCTGACCATATGGAGGCCGGACCCAGCGGATCCGGGCCAAGATTTAGATCGCCCGCGCTGTGTTCGCGCGGTGCGGGTGATGCGATCAGCAGCTGGTTCTGAGTATGGTCGGTGCTCACCGTCGCAGCATGTTGCAGCTGTTCGCGCGAACGTTGTCTTGCAGGGAGACTCCGCGCGAGCCTCGTGGCGGATACCGCCTGCCCGCCCCCAAACAGGCCGTCCCCACAGCCCACTTCGCCCCCCCTGCCCCTGGCCCCAGACGGCACGTGTATGGTGACGACCAACCCGGTGCTGCGACCCCTGCTGCGGGAGGCGGCGCGGTCTGCATCAACCCCAACAGGTGGATATGGAGCCTCGATGGGCGCGCGGCGCACTGACAAACGCCGCGTCACACCGCCGCCTCTTCCTGCCAGCGCACCAGCCCAACAGGAGGTGCGTGGAGCTGCGCTGCCGCGGATATCGCGGCCAACCTGTGGGCCGGGCTCCCTGGCGCCTGCTGCCGCGTGCGGCCTGGGCTGCAGTCCTGCGTACACCAACAGGCCTGCTTAGGCCTCAAGCGCCTCACCAACACTCTTTCCTGTTCTCTAGGCAGCCACCTCACTCTCTCACAAACAAAATCACACTCGCACACAGGTTGTTCATTGAACGGCTTTGCGCATGGTCAACCCCCACGCCCCTCGCCCGATCGCCTGCCGCCACGCCTTGCTTGCGCGTGCATGGCTCGGCGCTGTTCACCCGCGGTGAAACGCAGACGATCGCGACCTGTACCCTTGGCACCAAGGATGCGGAGCAGATGATCGACGGCCTCAACGGCCTGTCGTTACTCCAGACTTCTGCTGCACTGTAACTTGCCGCTGCTCCTGCTGCTGCTGCTGCTGCTGCTGCCACTGGACAAGGGGCAGGGTCAGTGCCAGCAGTGCTGGTTGTGAGCAGCGGCTCAAATTTTGATTGAGCCAGGCTGTGCGCCCCTGCTCGCCGCATCGTGCTCGCTCAGACCCACTCTCGCAAGCACCTTCACTGCATCCAATACGGTTTGTTGAACCCCCCCACGCAATTTCACGCGCAGCCTGAAGCCGCCGCGCACCCTGGCCGGCCGTGGCCGTGATCCTGCGCCTGCTGGTGGTGCTGGACACAACGCGCAACGCCATCGCCGCAGGAGGCCGCGCAGCGCGGCGTGCCCACCGTGGCGCTGGCCAGCGGGCAGGCCGATATGTCTGCCATCACCTACCCAGTGCTGGCGCGAGACTTCTCCCCAGAGTTTGCCCACTTCTTCCTGGACATGATCATCAAGGTGGCAAACTATGAGCCCCCGCACGAAGCGCAGCCCGACTCGCTCGCAGACGACGAGGCGGGCACTGCTGCGGAGCGTGCTGCTGCTGCTTGACGTTCACATGGACCGACGGCTGGTGCCACCTTGGTGCGTTTCCGGGGCAAGTCACTCTGACGTGCTGACTCTTTTGTGCTCATGTACTACCGGGCATGTACATTCCTATGCCAATATGGAAATAAAGATCGCAACATTAAAGATCGTTGCCGAAAAATTGCGTCAAGACCGGATGCCTACCAGGACAACAATAGATTATTCATTCCCTCCAATTTTATCATTCCCTGGCGCTCCTCCTGTAAGCAGGACATTCAAGTTCCACTTTCCCAGCCCGGGGCTGACCAGTGGCTACTATCCGCTACCTACTACTATCCTCGGTCCCAAGACCTCCTGGCTGCCCCGGCTGACACCATTCGGGCGAAAAAGCCGCCCTGGATTTCGCGCGCGACGGCAGCGCGCGGACCTCGTCGGGAGAAAGGCTCATGCGCATGTTCCGTTCGCTGGATTCCGCGCGCCCTCACAGGCGCGCGGCGATGTTATTTGAAGCGTTCGACCTGTTCGAAGTCGAGTTCGACGGGGGTGGCGCGACCGAAGATCGACACCGACACCTTGACGCGCGCCTTTTCGAGCAATCTGATGCTTTCTCCTCCATCCAGCAGGCGCGGCCTTTGAGCTCAGGCGAAGGGACCTGAGCACCTTGACCTGATCGGCCGCTTTCGTAATCGACGCGGATTTCCTGCTTGGACGGCAGGGGGGGGCCGCCAGGCTCCTTGCAGTGGTTAAACGAAGCTTTCCTCGATCGAACGCGCGCCAAGCCGAAAAAGCCCCGTCGCTGCGGACGAGCCGTGGCCAAGCGGCGACAAGTGGAGCGTAGCGGTTAGCGAGCGCTATATCGGTGCCGCGAACGCCATTGTGTTTCGCATTCCGACGCCCTGCCGGCCAGCGCCATGTCGAGCTCTGCGCAGCGATCACCGCAGGTCGAGGGGAGCGCAGCGATGCAGGCGTGAGCGGGGCTCGCAATTCGAGCGTCCTGGCCATACGCAGGCAGGCAGGCAGGCTGGCAGGCAGGCCAGCAGGCAGGCAGGCAGGCAGGCGGCAGGCAGGCAGGCAGGCAGGCAGGCAGCTTACTGTCCTCTTTGTGCTCACCTGCCATCTCCCACACCCACCGTTCATCGCGTCCCGGACGTAGTCGCATTCAAGCAGCTGCCGCGCAGTCGCTCGCCGCATAGGGTCAGGCTGCAGCGCCCAGGCCAGCGCCGCACGCAGTCCTGCGGCAGCATGTCCACAGGGGTTGGCGGGCCACTGCGCCCTCCTGTGCCATGGCGTGCAGCGCCAGCGCACCAATGGCCAGCTGACCCTGCAGTTCGCGCCGACCGACCGGCATGGCCACCACCAGCTCGCACCACAAGGCCAGGCCAAGGGCAGCACGCACCCGCACACGCACGGGGCCCGCCTCTGCTGCCGCCGCGCCCAGCTCCTGTGCGCGATGCCGCCCATAGCCGGCCATGAGCACTGCGAGCTGCTCGCGGCAGCACGCACACCAGGCCAGCGCTGGCTGCGATCACCCCGGCCGTGCCCAGCCGTGGCGAGGGACGCCGCTGCCCCGAGGGCAATGCCCGGGAGGTTGGATGAGGCGCCCCTACCCCGGCGCCGGCAGCTGCCCGTGACGGGTTAGCGCCGGCCAATATCGAAGGTTGTCCATGCAGACTGCGCTGTGGCACACGCCAGCCTGCACACGCATTGGGCGAGCAGAAATTGACCTTGTGCACCATTTACGCCCCAACACTGCGCCTTACCATGCATCAAGTGCGAGCCCCAACCACCAGCTCAGCCTCACCTCGTCTGCCCGCGCCAGCAGCAGCACACAGCACAGCACATTCCGCAGTTGGGCGCGGCAGCAGCACCAGGGGTCATGCAGTCAAGCAGCTGAGAGGGACCGGGCTCTGAGCGAGACCAGGCAAGTTTCTCGTGCCTCACCGTTGGCACCCCATTGGATTGTGCTGCATCAAAGGTGCGGGGACCGGCAATGAGTCGCACCAGGAAGATGTTGTTCCGCAGTGCCACTCTCTGCTGTTCAGCGCGGCAAGGGGGTCGTGCCACGAGGCAAGAGCCCCGCAACTCGCGCACCCCACTTGCGAAATCAGCGGCTGGAGGTCCGCCTCTGGCGGCGGGGTGTTCTGGACCCTGAATACATTGGCATCGGGCCCATGGCCCCCCGGCGAAGATTCCTGCAGCCGCCGGGTCAGCAGCAAGAGCAACATCGCGTCATGTTGCTTTTCTCTCTCTATCTGCTAAAGATTGCTGCGTCTGCTGTGCACACGTTACTACGGAGGGATCTCACGTTCAACACAGTAATATAGGTACGCTGTATTCGGTGTTTGCGAACGTTCTATGGTACAGTAGTGAGAGCTCGCCCGCCTTGTCACATCTGTGCATCGATTAAAACATACATAGATTATGCACTTATGCATACGGAAACATGATCACTGGCAGAGAAATGAGAATAAGTCAACTAGTCAATGAGTGCCCCCTGGGAAACGACTCCGTTGAGTTGCTAAACTGTGGCTGATTAGCTGAAGGCGCATGTTGCCTATCTGAGACTCGTTACCGTATCTCGACTAGGGCTATTAATTTGCATGCATGTTGGATGTGTGTTGGCGATCAGGCCCTGAGCCTCACTTCAGAGGTTCAAGACATTGTCTCTGCAAGAAATGCTGCATCGCTTGTCTGTGGTCCTTGCAGACAGCCCGGTCAACCTGTGTCAAGCCACAGCCCTCACAGGCACTGGCCATTCCTGCTGATACTGCCTGCTTGTGTGTTGGTGCGTGATTCTTGATGTGATTGAGTGCGCGTGTGATGTTTGTGTATGTGTGAGCGATGATACCGTGCATGAATGCTTCGCTGAGCAGCGATAGATGTGACAGTGCAGGACAAAAAGCCTGCGCACAAGCCTCGTGCAGGCCAACAATCGATTGTGGTGGATCCGCACGCTGTGTATTGGTGCGGCGTGCTAAACTGGAAGAGTACATCATATGGGCACATGAAAGCCACGCATCGGCGGCGATTGTGGGACTGGCTACCGCCGTCGGTCTTCGCCAACCTGATCACCAAAAACATCGTCAGCCGCCGTCGCAGACCAGCTGCCAGATCCCGGCCGAGGTCAAGAAAGCGTCGGGCGAGACGATGGCCTGCAACGCCTTTGGCTCCCGATATCCTGCGTTATACGCCGTGGATCCCGCAAGGACGAGGGGGATGAACTCTTCCTTCTGGACGGTGCCGACGGGCATCTTGTCCTCGGGCATACCCGCCGCTCGCTTCCCCTTTGCCCACGCGGGCGATGGCGTCGAGCAAGATGACTTCCGCGCACTCGCGTCGTGTGGTGAGTGCCTGGCACGGCCTACGCGAGGCCGACCAGCTTCTCGCTGACCTCCCAGAGCTTCACAGCCATCCGCACCGCCACCTCCTCGACACCTGGTTCTCAACGCGCCCTGGTGTTGGCCAGCTCCGTAGACGCCGTTCTTGTTGAGAGCCGGGTCGACACCCCTGCGCCAGGCGCTTGCCGGCGTCCTCCTCGCTGACGTAGCCCTTAGTCACGTACTTCTGGAACAGCGGGAACAGCGCCTGGGTAGGTTTTGGGGGGTGGATAGGAGAATTGATCAAGGACGCAGCAGGGTCAGTTGTGAAATGCACTGCGAGAGAGCGGGATCAGTGAGGCATGAAGAGGATAGGACCAGGCGTGCACAATGGCCGTGCGCGACAGCGGTCACGGCAGCAGCGCCGCCCCAAGCAACCGGGCAGCCCTCCCCTGCACTCCATCATGAAGTGTGGTCCGAGTAAGTGCTGCTGGCACTCACTTGACCGCGTCGCAGTGCTCGCGGAAAAGACCGGTTCGGCGATGCAGCCGGGGACAGCGCGCGAACTGGCCTTGCTCACCGGCGAGCGCCCGTGGATTCGGATGGTGACATTTGCAGACCTGCGTGCCGGTGCGGCAGGCGGGAACCAAACCGGACGAACGAAGGTTCCGGGCGGCGATAGGAAAAACTGATGGAAACTCGTTCGAACAACGTCCTCGTCTGCGCCTGATGCAACAATTGTTTGGGCATCAACCAGTGCTCGCACCGTCTTTTGGGGCATTCCGTGGAGCGCTGATACATCATGCGCCAACTTGGAAGGCCTTGTACGCCTTAGCGCCGTCAAACTCCTTGCCGTCAATCATGACGGCACCGTTAGCCAGGCCCGAAAGATCACCCAAGTGAGCCTTGGGCGGCATGTTGCCCGCCATGGTGTTGGTGTTGCCCGTGATGGATCCGACAATGACCATGCTGGGGCTTGGGGGTGAGGGGTGGGGGAGGACGGGGAGGAGGGACGCAGGGTGATCATGGAGTATGGATCTGCCAGCAGGCTCCACCAGCTTGGCAGATACCCAACCGCAGGGGTTGTGTAGCAGGCACGCAACACGCTCCAAGGACTAATCACTGGGGATGGCAGGCTGACCCCATTTGCGCCACTTGGCCGACGGGCGAGGCCTCCAGGTCCTCGAGGCGCAAGTTGGCCGCATGAAGTGCTGAGGTCGAGATAGGTGCTCACATGGACATCGAGCCGCACGCGGGGAAGCGCGCGCGAATTGACAGAGGCGCCGGCAGACCGCCGCATGGCCCACGGAGAGTCGATGCGGCGGCCGCGGCACCGAAGCATGCCGAACTTGCGCACGCTGTCGAGGCTGGCGAGGTCGAGGTGCATCACGGTGTAGGAGCCGTAGGCGAAGCCCAGGCGCTTGGCGGCGGACTCAGCCTTGCCAAGTCGCGCAAGCCATGACAGCATGCCTGAGGCCGAGGGGCAGCGGATGACGGGTCTGACGCAGCGGCCCACGGCGGCCAGGGCCTGCAGCACCGTCTCGCCCGCTGCACCCTGCGTCCCCGCGCCACCAGATCACCCTGTCCACGCTCGAGGAAGCCACCTTCACACCCACCACTCGCCGCTCTTGGCCAGGGCGGCTGCTGCGTTGAGGCCGAGGCCATGGAGGCGCCAGTGATGATGACGGTGGGCTTCTGCTCGGTGGCCTTGGCGCTGGTAGACGGCGCGCGGGCGCGCTCACTGACGCAATGTCGCGGCGACTACCTGCACATAGCTGGCCGTGCAGCAGGGCCGGTTCGGCAGATGACAGGACCAATCACTCTGGTGCTAGCACAATCATGCGTGGTTCCATCGCCTCGGAATCCATACTCCATCGCCGCCAGCGCCCTGCCGATCGCCGCAGCAGCGCCGACAGCAGCAATATCTCGAACGTCATTCTGGCATCGCCCGACATCGACCGCGAAACCTTTGAGCGCGACATCGAGGAGCAGCCAGACGTGCTCGCGGCCAGCGGCGGGAGGCAGCGGTCTTGAGAGCCATGGCGGTGTGTGCTGCGGAGCTTCACGTGAGGTCGAATCGACCCTGCAAATTGAAATTATTGGATAAAATCGCATTTTATTCAAGCGATCCTAATATGTGTCCTATTTCGTATGCGAACCCATTATGCGGGAGTCGCAGGGCCTGTGACGGCTCTGAGGAATCTCCAACCATCTCGCGATAATGGCTGCCTGCCGCAACACAAGGCCTTCAATCGCTGCAGCCCGCTTCCGCTGCCTGACCTTGGCTGACCTGGCATGCAGCAGTGCAGCTGTTGGGAGTGTTCTGCGGTGGTGCAAAGCTCAAGCCGGCACCAGCATGCTTTCAGGCGCGACGGGACAGGACTTATCTTTTCAAAATAGATAGCAAGGTACTGCCTGTCCGCAGCTGCTGCACAGCGGGAGCAATGCAGCGATCTTTTGCACCCAGCTGCGACCAGGCCAAACGCGCATGTCACGGCTGCCATCGCGGTTGCTTCTGCCAGGTCTAGGAGTCAAGAAGTGATTGATATTACGTGCATGACCGCCTTTGGTTTAAGCAAATGTGAGGATGACTGAAAACATTGAACATGCAACACCCACAGCAACCAGCCGTTGACGAGCCGGCAAAAAAGCCGGTCGACTGTGCAGCGTGTGAATATCAGTCACATGGTGTACCCACGCCACAGGCGTGCTTACCTAAAAGCCAACTTGCTTTTCTGAGCTGCTGGCAGCTGCAATACCGTACAGGGTTGCCAGTACTGAAATGGTCCTGTGAGCCGTAGCATGCATGCAGGCTGCGGGGAAAATGCCTCAAATCGGCTTTGACGGATGGAAGCTGGAGAGGCCCTGGACAAAGCCTTGGGGCCATGTGCGTGGGAGCCTTCTTCGGCTGCCCAGTCGGCGCGCACGATCCTGACCCGGCTGCACGAAGTCATGGCATCGCGCGCCAACGCGCAGGGCTGTAAGACTTATTACCATAGTAGGCTTGGCATGCCTCAATGGCGAATGCTTCTCGATGCCGAGCTGTCTTGGTCGGCGCACTCGAACCTTCGCTATGGCAGGGACGGAGGCCAAACCGCTACAGAAACAGCTGCAGGGGTATAGCATTCAAGGGGCAGGGCCCTGGAACAAATCTTTATCGAACGCTTTTGGCGAACAATAAAATATGATGCAATTCAATACTTGAGCATACAGCATACGTGCTGCCTCGATGGGTGCCTATCGGAGGTCAACTTGAATATCAAACAGTTAAACACAGACACCACTAGAAATTAGACGCACATATGATATGCAAGAGCCGTGCATGCGAAGAGCGAGTTTATTTCCCAAAGACGTTGGTCGAGCTTCAAGCGCGTCGTGGCGCCGAGCATTCTTATTCTCTTGGTTCTCCGGGATAAGAACTCCTCCCGTAGTATGTGATCCGATCGAACCCGACGGCGCGCCTGGATCTGTTGCACCGAGCGTGCCGACAGCAGCGCGTCGGCTCCACTGCGCACGATGCAGTGAAGCCAGCGCCACAGGCCTCGCTCGTACATATGGGTCGACCAGACTGTGCACCTCGCACGTGGCCAATACAGGCCCCAGGCGCTGTGAGTCGCCACGCTGGTGCAGAGCGCACACGGCGTCAGGCAGCTGGTGGTGGTGGATATCGCCAGCCAGGCTATCGATGCCGAATATGATCTTGGCGGTCAGCCGGATTCCGTGGCCCGCAACAAGACCGGCTCGCTGGTGGCGATTGCCATCGAAAACGAGCGCGATGAGGACGCCGGTGACGGTGGCCTGCCGCACGGATGCAGCGGCCGCCATTCTCGGATGATTTTCGGCGCTGCCTGCCTGGCGCATGTCGTTGGCAGCGCCAGCCAAGCAGTGCGATGTAAAGCACAGCCCACAACGGGCCCTTCCGCGCACTCACGAACTTACGCACTCGTGCACATGTCCGCGCCTGTATGCTCGCCTGCTTGCCTCATGGGCCGCACACAGCAGCAGAAGCTCGTGCGCGCGCACGCGTGCCGCGCACACTCCATCATCGTTCATCAGCAACCACCACATTGAAGACATGCTGCGCGACTGGATGTTGTCCCCGAACGTCCCGTCGAAAATGTGGAAGCACGCCCAGCCGACGTGGCAACCTCTCTGTCTAGAGGATCCAGACGCGCCATCATCGCTGGGTCGACCCCACCATTGCAGGGAATATTGTTTCGGGCCTCTTGGGAGCTGTTGCTGCATAAGGGGTCGCTTTGCAAGCAGCTAGCGGCGTCTGGGCCGATGGTGGCGGCGGCGTCTTGTCTGGTGTGGTGCGCTACCTGCCGCTGGACCGCATCCCCGTCGGCCGCTGCCCGCACTGGCAGCTCGCGCTCGCCCCCTAGTGCGCAGCCACCCCGACATCGGCGTCGCAATAATTGACAACCGGCGCGCCACAGGGGGGCCGGGGGGGGGGGGTGCCCGGCGGGAGGGGTCAACATGTCCACGGCGCTTTTTGGCATTCTCCGCGTACGCCTCGTGCTCAAACCGCCGACAACCGGCCTCCGCCCCGGCTGCCCCAGGGTCCTCACGGGTCAGCCCCTGGACGCCCTCGCCGACCTGACACGCTTCGTCGGCGAGTTCGCACGCCCCTACCTGGCGGCAGAGACGCTCGGAGAGGCGCGCCAGTGGGTCACAGCGCTGCGGGAGACGTGGCTGCACTGCTTCGCGCACGCTGCGCGCGCGTCGGGCGGTGGCGCGCTCTCGGGGTCAGCGGCGCTGGGGCAGCGGCTGGCGGCGGAGAATGCGGCGCTTCGCGAGAGCCTCAAGGGACTCAGCGCGCGGCAGTCGGCCGAGGACGGGGAATACTGGAGGTGCGCTCCTGGGGTGACAGTTGCGAAAGTGAGGGCCGGACAAGCGTCGCAGCTGAGTGGGCTGAGTGTAAACCTTAACGATGTGCACCCACATGACCAACGCGCTTTAGCAACGGCGCCAGCACCGCGGCAGAAACGGCGTGCACCCCTACCCACCAGCAACCCTCCATGATTTCTTTCGCCCCAGGCGCTGGGTCGAGGAGCGACACGTCGGAGCTCCTGGCCTCGCGCCTTGAGGCAGCTGGTGGCGTACCAGGTGCAGGTGGTGACCGCACCCGATTTGGGCGCAGGCACGTCTGCACGGGTGTACCATGAAGCATGCGGTGCGACGGCAAGGAGCGCGCCGTGCAAAGGGCATGACCGGTTTCGGTGCGGCTGCTCGACGCCTTTGCACGCGGCGGGAAATAAGCATGGCAAGCCCCTTGTGTTGTAAAATGGCAACACTATCTCTCGGTGAGAGAAAGGGGCTTACCTAGATGAACCTCGAAAAATTCACCGATCGCGCCAAGGGATTCCTGCAGGCCGCGCAGACGATCGCCATCCGGGAACCACTGATGGCACCGTATGACCCGCTTTTTTCCCCATAAACCAAGTACCTATTTTCTGGCAGTACCCCTGGCCTTCGTCGTGGCCGGGCTTCTTTCTTCTTACAAAGTACCCTCCGCTGCTAAAGAGCCCGTCAGCACAGTGGACCCTTTCCTGGGCAGCGTGCGGTGCATACCTCCTGATATACGTCGGTCTGAGAGCAGTTGGTGTCGGTGCGTTTGCGGCCGGCATGGTCTGTGCCTTGTCGGTCGGCTATCTCAACCATAACTGAGCAGGACCTCTTGCTGACAAGCAATATACCCACACGACCTACAAACCGTACGCATTTGCAACGGCTTCATTGCTCACTTAAATTTTGAAACAGTTCCAGGTGGCTGTCCACGGGGCAGGAGGACGGACGCATTTGCCGCGAGCTGCGGACTGGTGACCCATCGGCTGCCACATCGCAGCAGGAAGTGCTGTACCGCATCACAGTCGTCACCAGCGACTTGCGTGGCGCTGGCACGGACGCCAACGTGCATTCTGCTGCAGGCCCCTTTGGCAGCGGCGACCACTTGGCGCGCACGACTTTCATGTCTATCCGTGGGTCCTGGGCGACGTAGTGTGAGAAGGCACGACAGCCAGGCAACGGATCGCGCCACCGAAGAAATACGATACGAGCCTTCTGCAGATATGTCAGCTGAGAATTCAAAATTCCGCACAGCGCTACAGCGAGGCCACCCGGCAGGATGGCAGCGACGTGGGTTGCCGCCGTTTCCATGGTGAATTCGGAGAGGCTGGCGCCAGCCCTTGTGGGTGGGATGGCGTCTGCTTCTTGATGGCGGGTTGCAATTCTTCTTCCGAGAACCCGCCCGTATCGACCAGTACAGAATACACCTCGTAGCCGCGGTCTTCGGCCAGGTACTTTACACAAAAGGAGGTATCTAGGCCTCCGCTGAACGCTAATACGACTTTTGGTTGTGACGACATCGTTTGGTCCTCATAGCGGCTCGAATGCCCAGAATACCCTTTTGCTGGATCAGCTTGTACATGGCGAACTGCACGCCGAGCAGCTCGACATAGGCCGCCTTGTTAAATTTTGGTCCCTTGATCAGCGTGCCGAACATGGAGGGCACCGCTTTCAGGACCGGGCCGGTATTGCCGATGATGAAGGCGCCGATGGCAGCGCCAAGAATGATCACGAATTCAAAGGGCTGCAGACGTGACGCGTGATGGACGTGCGGCCGCATGCAGAGGCCTCCGGTCGCACGCCCCCTTCCCCGGCATCAGCTTGACGAGACTTCGCGCCATGATAAACCAACGCAGGGGTGTTGCAGGCGCAGAAGACCTGGTACCGGTTCATAGTGCCAGCATCCGGCAGCGCGTCATACTCTATGAACGGTTATACCATTAAAAGATACCGGCCGCGTATTGAAGGCCTGTTCGCCCGCATAGAGTTTATCTCCCGTGCGGATAGTTCTGAAAGCTGGTGGCGGGTGACTGTTCCAGATGTGGCGGAAGCGATCGGCGCCATGTCCGCATACCCGGTTGATCCAGAGTCCATACGTTTTGCAACCGATTCGCT